>CAUDMG010003229.1:230000-235000 GCA_958450375.1 Homarus gammarus
CTCTCTCTCTCTCTCTCTTACAGACATTATAGGAGCAAATTGTGTCTCTTTAACACGATATTACACACAAGAAAGTCTACGGACCTGGCGCACCCACATTCAACCACAACACGCAGGGTATGTAAAGACATTAACTCTACGGACTAAACGACCCACATTTCACTAATACAACTGCTCTTTCACTCTCTCCTTTTCATCCCTCATCGCTCTTCCTTCCCTCACTCTCTTCCCTCTCCCTCTCTTACACTTCCTTCCTCTCTCCCTCAACAGCACCTCACGGGGGACTGCACCAGCTCGCCATCGTTAACGCCAATTATCGGGAAGATATCACTAGTTAATGTCCCGATAGACACCAGCAAGTCCAAGTCTCCCGTTTTCTTTGAGGTGTTTGTGTTTACATGTGCACTCCGTTTTCTTTGAGGTGTTTGTGTTTACATGCGCACTCCGTTTTCTTTGAGGTGTTTGTGTTTACATGTGCACTCCGTTTTCTTTGAGGTGTTTGTGTTTACATGTGCACTCCGTTTTCTTTGAGGTGTTTGTGAACATCAGTGTTACGAATCTTTACTTTACGAGCATCTCTTACCAGCAGTGTTACCAACGTCTACATGACACACCCTGACACACCCTGACACACCCTGGCACACCCCTCAAACGTCCCACTTGAGTGACAACAGAAAAACAAATAAATAAACTCATAAACAAGTAAACAAAGATAATAACAATAATAATAGTAATAATAATAATAATAATAATAATAATAATAATAACAATACCAATAATAATACAAATAACGGCAACAATAATAACAGAATAACAACAAAAACAATAACAAAACAAATTAATATTACAGAAACGTTTTGTTTTCCTATTTTTTAGTTTATGTTTTTATTTGTTTTGTTCTCATGTTCTTCCACCGCTTGTTGAGGATGTGTCCGTGTGTTGGTGAGTGTGACCAGCACCGAGGACGTCCACTATGTTAGTAACTCCTTCAATAATAACAGTTCATGATGCTTAAGTGTTATGTTATTGAGGTAAGCTATTACGTGGTGTGTGTGTCTCTCTCTCTCTCTCTCTCTCTCTCTCTCTCTCTCTCTCTCTCTCTCTCTCTCTCTCCTCTTGAAGATAAATTATGAAACCAGATTTTCAATTAGGCTTCTCTTTCTCCTTTCCCTAACTCCCCCCTCCCCTTCCCTTTACTCCCCCTCCCCCTTCCCTTTACTCCCTCCTTCCCCTTCCCTTTACTCCCTCCTCTCACTTCACCCCCACTACTCCTCTCCCCCTCTCACCCTCCTCATACCACTTCAATTTCCCTTTCCTCTCACCCCTCACATCTAACTACCTCCCTCTCACCCCTCACCTCTCCCTATCTCCCTCTCACCACTCACCTCTCCCTACCTCCCTCTCACCCCCACCTCTCCCTACCTCCCTCTCACCCCCACCTCTCCCTACCTCCCTCTCACCCCTCACACCACCCTCTCACCCCCCACCTCTCCCTACCTCCCTCTCACCCCCCACCTCTCCCTACCTCCCTCTCACCCCTCACCTCTCCCTATCTCCCTCTCACCACTCACCTCTCCCTACCTCCCTCTCACCCCCACCTCTCCCTACCTCCCTCTCACCCCCACCTCTCCCTACCTCCCTCTCACCCCCCACCTCTCCCTACCTCCCTCTCACCTCTCCCTACCTCCCTCTCACCCCCCACCTCTCCCTACCTCCCTCTCACCCCCACCTCTCCCTACCTCCCTCTCACCCCCCACCTCTCCCTACCTCCCTCTCACCCCTCACCTCTCCCTACCTCCCTCTCACCCCTCACCTCTCCCTACCTCCCTCTCACCCCTCACACCACCCTCTCACCCCCCACCTCTCCCTACCTCCCTCTCACCCCCCACCTCTCCCTACCTCCCTCTCACCACTCACACCTCCCTCTCACCCCTCACCTCTCCCTACCTCCCTCTCACCCCCCACCTCTCCCTACCTCCCTCTCACCCCCCACCTCTCCCTACCTCCCTCTCACCCCTCACCTCTCCCTACCTCCCTCTCACCCCCACCTCTCCCTACCTCCCTCTCACCCCCCACCTCTCCCTACCTCCCTCTCACCACTCACACCTCCCTCTCACCCCCACCTCTCCCTACCTCCCTCTCACCCCCACCTCTCCCTACCTCCCTCTCACCCCTCACCTCTCCCTACCTCCCTCTCACCCCCCACCTCTCCCTACCTCCCTCTCACCCCCCACCTCTCCCTACCTCCCTCTCACCCCCCACCTCTCCCTACCTCCCTCTCACCACTCACACCTCCCTCTCACCCCCACCTCTCCCTACCTCCCTCTCACCCCCACCTCTCCCTACCTCCCTCTCACCCCTCACCTCTCCCTACCTCCCTCTCACCCCTCACCTCTCCCTACCTCCCTCTCACCACTCACCTCTCCCTACCTCCCTCTCACCCCCACCTCTCCCTACCTCCCTCTCACCCCCACCTCTCCCTACCTCCCTCTCACCCCCACCTCTCCCTACCTCCCTCTCACCCCCACCTCTCCCTACCTCCCTCTCACCCCCCACCTCTCCCTACCTCCCTCTCACCACTCACACCTCCCTCTCACCCCTCACACCACCCTCTCCCTCTCACCCCAAACACCAATTATTAATGGGACAAAACTCTTATAACTAATCCCATCTCACCGGGTCATCGATCTATCTAATTATTATCTATCCCAGGGTTGTTATTTTTCCAAGGAGAATCAAGACCATTGTATAAAGGGTCATTAATTACCTGGGAAAAAAAAGAGGGTGATTAGTTGAGAATTTAAATGGATTAGTTATGATTTATTTAAATGTGAAGTTAATATTTCATTGTTATTGTTGTTATTATAGTTGTATGTATGTATGTATGTATGTATGTATGTATGTATGTATGTATGTATGTAATAACAGATTGAAATACAGTGTTATATTTCAGGGTTTAATATTCGGCGTGTCTGTCACATTCCTCTCGAATATTCTCTCTCTCTCTCTCTCTCTCTCTCTCTCTCTCTCTCTCTCTCTCTCTCTCTCTCTCTCTCTCTCTCTCTAGTGGAATTACCTGCAGCTGTAAATGTGTGTGTGTGTGTGTGTGTGTGTGTGTGTGTGGCTCCCCATGTCTGTGTGTATAACAGTGTGTGCGTATGTATATATATGTGCGTGAATTCAATCGTTTGCGTGAGCTGTGTGCGTGTGGCTTTGTGTACACGTACTTCCTTTTTTGCTTTATTTTCTTTCTTTTGCTCACCTTTTAAACTAGTGCTCATGTCCTGTCTGGCTGTCATACACTATACACTCATACACTACACGCATACACAGTCATACGCTATACAGTCATACACTATATACATACACAATACAATCATATATTATAAACACACACAACATAGTCACACACTATATACATACACAATACAGTCATACACTATATGCATACATACATACATACACTATACAGAAATATACAATACAATCATACACAGGTATTAAGGACCATTACGATAAGGGTTGTTCACAATTGCTATAATTCCGTATAATATCATGGTATTAAATGTCTTATGGGCTGACCGTGTGTGTGTGTGTGTATCTGCCCTCATGTATACGTGTGTAAATCTATGTATGTACACGTGTGGGTCTGTATGTATCTTCATGCATGTACGTACGTGTATGTGTGTGTGTGTGTCACCTTCAGCCAATAAAGCTTCACAAACACCGACATTCCTTTACAGACTATTTCAGCGGCTGAGCTTCTGAAATATCTGACTCACACCATCACCATACTATTACACCACCAAGGTGACTCTAAGCTGAAAATGGTAAGCTTATTGATATTTACTCTGCTATATTATCACCACAGAGACTCTAAGCTGAAATATTTAAGCTTCTTCGCATTATACCGCCAACTTGTCACCTTCCCAATACCTTTAAGCTCAAACTTACTAACCACACAAAGGCCATTGATCACCTGTCACTTCACATGGATCTGTCTACCTGTCTTTCTACCTGCTTATCCTCCTGTTTACCTGTCTATCTCTCTACCTACCCATCTGTCTCCCTGTCTGTCTCTTTACTTGTCTACCTATCCACCTGTCTACCTGTCTACCTATCCACCTGTCTACCTGTCTACATCCACTTGTCTATCTCTTTACCTGTCTCCCTATCCACCTGTCTTTCTGTCTACTTGTCTACCTATCCACCTGTCTTTCTGTCTACCTGTCTACCTATCCACCTGTCTTTCTGTCTACCTGTCTACCTATCCACCTGTCTTTCTGTCTACCTGTCTACCTATCCACCTGTCTGTCTCTTTCCGTCAACCTACCCACATGTCTACCTGTCTTTCTGTCTACCTGTCTACCTATCTACCTGCCTGTCTACTTGATTACCTATCTACCTGTCTATCTACCCACCTGCCCGTCGCGTGATCACAGACAGGTAATAGCCACGTCTCACCTGTCATACCTGTTGTTGGTAAACCCGTTTGCCTTTTTATAACGAGTTGGTTCAGGTTTAGTGACGGTTATTTAATACGATGGGAATAATAATAATGAATAATAATAGCAACAACAATAAAATACTAATAATACTAATACTAATAATAATAATAATAATAATAATATAATAATAATTGAGTTAATACCTGTATGATTCACGACAAACGTACAGGTCATAACTACCTGTATACGGTCTGGTCACAGATCTAATGGTTCACTTCATGTGGCACTCATGGCACCTGCTCCTCTAGTGACTTCACCTGACACATCTGGCACCTTCTCTTGTTGCGGGCTATTGAAGCATGCAGATAGCTAAGTTCCCAGCGGCACAGAAGCTAGATTGCATTGCTATTTATTGTAGCGTATAGCTGAGGTGAAAGTTAAGTTCGTAGTAAAGCTACGGAGGCGAGGATCTGTAGTGTTATTAGGATATGCAGCTAAATAGTGACTTCAAAAGCTAAATTTGTGTGGAACTTAGATTTTTCCATTGTAGGA
>CAUDMG010003229.1:240000-275000 GCA_958450375.1 Homarus gammarus
ATCACCACCACACTACCTCACTATCACCACCACACCACCTCACCATCACCACCGCACCACCTCACCATCACCACCACACTACCTCACCATCACCACCACACTACCTCACTATCACCACCACACTACCTCACCATCACCACCACACTACCTCACCATCACCACCACACCACCTCACCATCACCACCACACTACCTCACCATCACCAACACACTACCTCACCATCACCACCACACCACCTCACCATCACCACCACACTACCTCACTATCACCACCACACCACCTCACCATCACCACCACACTACCTCACTATCACCACCACACCACCTCACCATCACCACCACACTACCTCACCATCACCACCACACTACCTCACCATCACCACCACACTGCCTCACCATCACCAACACACTACCTCACCATCACCACCACACTACCTCACCATCACCACCACACTACCTCACCATCACCACCACACTACCTCACCATCACCACAACACCACCTCACCATCACCACCACACTACCTCACCATCACCACCACACCACCTCACCATCACCACCACACCACCTCACCATCACCACCACACCACCTCACCATCACCACCACACCACCTCACCATCACCACCACACTACCTCACCATCACCACCACACTACCTCACCATCACCACCACACTACCTCACCATCACCACCACACTACCTCACCATCACCACCACACCACCTCACCATCACCACCACACTACCTCACCATCACCACCACACCACCTCACCATCACCACAACACCACCTCACCATCACCACCACACTACCTAAAGTATTGACCCGAGTGAGACAGAGTTCCATGATTGGCTGGTTGAGGGTCTTTACTATCATGTATGACCAAACAAGTTCTTATAAAAGGCAGATTAGTCAATATTCTCTCTCTCTCTCTCTCTCTCTCTCTCTCTCTCTCTCTCTCTCTCTCTCTCTCTCTCTCTCTCTCTTAGCAACAGTAAGAAAGCAAAGCCAGACTCCCTCCACCAACCTTTTCCTCCTTCCCCCTTCCCCTCCCTTTTCCTCCTTCCCCCTTCCCCTCCCTTTTCCTCCTTCCCCCTTCCCCTCCCTTTTCCTCCCCCCCCCCTTACCCGTTTTAAATGGTCAGACAGGTCCGGTCCAGTCGTGATAAAAGGTGAGGGTCCGGTTAACAGAGGATCCGGCCCGGTGTTGAATGACCTTCTCTGGTATCGAGTGAATTCTACATGAAGATAATTGATTGAACTGGTTCCTACTCTCTCTCTCATCATGGGCCACCTCCTTTCCCTCACCCAATAGACAATATATATAAATGCCAAGCTATTGAGTCAGCACAAAATCCTCAATATTACATACAGCTACAGGTACCATCAAAGACCTTCATGAGACCAGGTACAAGTACTCATATATATACAAGTACAGGTACAGAAATAAGTACAGGTACAGTATTAATAAAATTAGAGGCACATGTACTAGTATAATTACAGGTGGAGACATAATTACAGGTAGAGTTAGTGATATAATTACAGGTAAGATGTTACAAGTTAATGAGAGTTAAAAGATACAACACAGGATCATTGTATATTACTACTTGACATTGACTAAAAACCCCACCCTCGTTTCCTTCCTCTCTCCCTGCCTCCTCCCTACTTCCCTCCCTGCCTCCCTCCCTCCAGGCCACTCACTCCTAAGCTCATGATGGAGTCTTAGATATATTCTGAAATTTGGCGCCACACACACACGCTCTCTCTCTCTCTCTCTCTCTCTCTCTCTCTCTCTCCTGCCAGACGAAGGATGTCGGTGGACGAGAACTCGCTTAATGGCGACCGACAGAGATAGATCATCGCTTTTACTTACAACTTTCATGTGATTTATCTTCAAGATTTATTCCCTGTTATCTTGTGTTTACCTTCACCTAACCTCTCTCTCTCTCTCTCTCTCTCTCTCTCTCTCTCTCTCTCTCTCTCTCTCTCATTTTTTGTCATTTCTCCCTAGTTCAGGGAATTGGTGGACCTCGACGCACGCTTGTCGATAAGCTGTTGTTATCTACGGCGCGTATGTTGTGTTGACGGACCTTCGTGCCGTCTACCATTATTGTTGTACACGTAAGTCCATGATAATGAGTGTCGTACATGGTGAGTAATTGGCAACCATCGCGTCTGTCTCTGTCTATCAATGAATGGGAATTATATGTTAAGATGTCTGGCTGTCTGTCTGGCTGTCTGGCTGGTTGGCTGTCTGGTTGGCTGTCTGGTTGGCTGTCTGGTTGGCTGGTTATCTGAGTAGTTACATAGTTAGTGGGAAGATGTGGAGGAAAATTTATTTTATTATACGAGCTGTAAACAGATTTCCGGGACGAACTTGGTTGGTTGGTTGGTAACGCTCTCTCTCTCTCTCTCTCTCTCTCTCTCTCTCTCTCTCTCTCTCTCTCTCTCTCTAGCCGTGATCCTGGGACTGTGCCACAACCATTTGATTCGCCCCTTTATCACTCCCTATCACACACACACGCCCATATTATTAAGCAACATCTTCCCTTGATGAGGGTCGTCGTGTTTCAACCCGAGTGTTAAACTAAATGAGTCCTGAGGGACACCGCAGTACAGGGAGGTGTGGCGGTAAAATTAACTAATTTCAATAAATTATATTAAAATATTAAAAGTAGTTAATTTTACCGCCACACCTCCCCGTTAAGTACTGTACCGCGGTGTCTCTCAGGACTCATTTAGTTTAACACTCGGGTTGAAACACGACGACCCTCATCAAGGGAAGATGTTGCTTAATAATATGGGCGTAAGACGCTTGAGTACACACACACACACACACACACACACACACAGTAAGTACAGGATACACGCGTGGGTGAACACACCGTTGTCCTGGTAACGAGGTGATTTACCCTCGTATTTGGTGATGACACACACACCCACATAAACGCGCATACACGCAAATATTCGTACATACATTACCCACACACCAACACACGCATACATACACCTGCGCACACATACACATACACGCGCACACATACATACACCTGCGCACACATACACATACACGCGCACACATACACATACATACACGCGCACACATACCATACATATACGTTCACATATACATATCCAGTGGTTAAGAAATGCCGAATGGTGTATACAACTACAAACGTACATGCAAATACACACACATATACACGTACATGTAGTGTACACGCACACACAATGCAGTGTACACCAAGACACGCCAGATGTACACATTTATATTATGCTGTTTACCTCCAGAGACACACATGTACACACAGACAGAAACATATACTGCACACACGGACACAGATGTACACCACAGACACGCACATATATATATACGTACACACACACACACAAGGAGAGAGAAGATTTATACCTTCTCAGACACCAGCGACTGTCTGTGTCTGTCTTTCTACCTCGCTCTCTGTCTCAGTCTGTCTATGTGAGTGTCTGTATGTCAGTTTATGGCTGTGTGTGTCTGTCTATGTTTCTGTGTGAATGTCTGTCTGTCTATATACCATATATGGCAACAACGAGAACAACAACAACAACAACAAAAGCAATGTCACCAAAATTCAAAGTTGGGCACTAGTTTGACCTCTAATATCTGGCCTAACTTGGAATGTATGTACCTTCCAACTCTCTCTCTCAATGGCATCAACAACCTGTACTTAATCTCCCTAGGGTGAGAAATAATTCACATGAGCGTGTGACCTTTACTACTACTACTCTCTCTCTCTCTCTCTCTCTCTCTCTCTCTCTCGCTCTCTCTCTCTCTCTCTCTCTCTCTCTGATATGTAATTAGATTGATATAACGGAAGCTTCAGGCAACAGTAAGATACATAATAATAGTTTCAGGCAACATAAGGCAATATGTACTCAACAGGAGCTAATATAACAGTAGTTTCAGACAGGAGGAGGTAATACTCAGGCAACAAGAGGTAATACTCAGGCAACAGGAGGTAATACTCAGGGAACAAGAGGTAATACTCAGGCAACAAGAGGTAATACTCAGGCAACAAGAGGTAATACTCAGGCAACAGGAGGTAATACTCAGGCAACAGGAGGTAATATTCAGGCAACACGAGGTAATATTCAGGCAACAAGAGGTAATACTCAGGGAACAAGAGGTAATACTCAGGGAACAAGAGGTAATACTCAGGCAACAAGAGGTAATACTCAGGCAACAAGAGGTAATACTCAGGGAACAAGAGGTAATATTCAGGCAAGATGAGGTAATACTCAGGCAACAGGAGGTAATACTCAGGCAAGATGAGGTAATACTCAGGGAACAAGAGGTAATACTCAGGGAACAAGAGGTAACATTCAGGCAACAAGAGGTAATACTCAGGGAACAAGAGGTAATACTCAGGCAACAAGAGGTAATACTCAGGCAACAAGAGGTAATACTCAGGGAACAAGAGGTAATACTCAGGCAACAAGAGGTAATACTCAGGCAACAAGAGGTAATACTCAGGGAACAAGAGGTAATACTCAGGCAACAGCTGATATAATAGTACCGTTCATCACTGAAGCACGAACCGGAGATAGTCAGGTTGAGAGTAAGAATGTGAGGAGGTAAAGGTTATATTGTGGTGCCTCTTGTGGGATAGCTCTCTCTGTATCACACACACACACACCTTAGATATATTACCCCATCTCTCCCTAAGACCACCAGCTGTGAGAGATCCATCAAGATTTCTCAGTCTCAAATGTTCCTAAGATAATTACACCTCCCCCACCCACAACCCTTAGTGTAGCAGCATCTATCTTACGCTGAGACACATAGTTCAAGACGTCCATGTGTGTGTGTGTGTGTGTGTGTGTGTGTGTGTACTGAAGATGTTTATAATGTGTCTAAAGGCCAAATTAACAATACTATCCTTCATATGAACCTTTAAACAAAATATACCAAAATAAATTCTCTTGCAGCATATATCGACCCCAATAACGATAGAAAGAAAGTGAAAGTGAGAAGAGAAAGTGACGTGGTGGTGAAAGTATTGACCGCTAATGTTGACCAAAATATTTCAATCCCTGGCAGGTGTGTTAAAAGGAAGGTGGTGAAAGTCATTTGGTTTTTAACTTATTTTCGTGCTTTCTTTTTTTCACTTTCTTTTTCTCTAATTCATCCTCTTCATTTTTAACCATTATTTTATTGTTCGCATGTCTCTCTCTCTCTCTCTCTCTCTCTCTCTTTTAAGATTTTGGTAGTTCTCCTTTCCATTTATCCTTCTTCAATCTATTTCCTCCTTTCTCTCCGTTGCTTTATTTTCTTACACTTTTCTTTACTCTCTTTTTAACTCTGTTCCACTATCAATCTCAAATCCTTTCGCTCTCTCCTTTCTTCCTTTCTTCTCTTCATTCTCACGCACTCCTATGCTTCCTTTCCCTCTCTCTCTCTCTCTCCTCACCCCCTCTTTCTTCCCTCCTCCTCCCTCTCTCTCTCCACTTCCTTCCCATACTCCTTTGAGCTTCAGTTAATGGTGTGTGTTGGCGCCCGTGTCTTCTATGTCTGTGTCTATGTCTATCGATCTGTCTGTATCTGTCTATGTGTCTATGTGTGTGTCTGTGTCTATGTATAATTTCGACACAGTAAATATATAACCATCTAGATAACATACACGGTTAAAATATATCCCTGCCATCCATTTGTTATCTGAGTGAACTAATTACTCATCCACGTGTAGTTAACTGTTCGAGAGAAAACCCAATATTGTAAATTAACTTTTGTGTTGCCAAATAAATAAACAAACACTCATGTACACAAACACTGACACAAATATAACCAACAAACAGAAATTATTTTAATATTCGTCAGACGGACATACACAAGGACACAGGGTCACACGAGGACACAGGGTCACACGAGGACACAGGGTCACACGAGGACACAGTCACACACGAGGACACACACGAGGACACAGGGTCACACGAGGACACAGGGTCACACGAGGACACAGGGTCACACGAGGACACAGTCACACACGAGGACACAGGGTCACACGAGGACACAGGGTCACACGAGGACATAGGGTCAAACGAGGACACAGTCACACACGAGGAGACACAGAGTCACACACGAGGACACAGGGTCACACGAGGAAACACACAAGGACACACACGAGGACACAGAGTCACACACAGGGTCACACACAAGGTCACACAGGTACAGCCACGTAACCCACACTAATTATTATCACATTAAGCCACTCACTCATGAAGCAGTGAAAGGAGAGAGAGAGAGAGAGAGAGAGAGAGAGAGAGAGAGAGAGAGAGAGAGAGAGAGTACATTAGGTAGTGTAGGAGGTAAGAGACCCCCCCTCACATTAAGGGCCATTAGTAGATTACATTTACCCGTGTAGGTCAACCTTCTGGGCGCGGCTGTCGGCATTGCCATCAGGGTAGTCATCATAATAAACTCGCCAAACAAAATATATTGGAGGTACTTTTGTATCAGTCAATCTGTCTGTCAGTCTGTTTATCCATTTATCCGTTTGTTTGTTTTTCATCCACCTTTTAAACAACTAAACCTGATCCTGAGAACTAAACTGAACCGAAACTGCGACGGAAATTTGACTGAAACGAAAACAGATGTGTGTGTGTGTGTGTGTGTGTGTGTGTGTGTGTGTGTGTTTGGCTGGTATATACTGGACTGTCGGCAGGCACGGCACTCGACCGTCTTCACTTGCCCAGACTGTATAATAAGGTCCCCGTTTACAGCCGGGGTGAGACAGTGGAAGGATTATGATAAAGGAATATATTGAGGGTGAATGAAGTTGCTCCTTCTACACATTCTCTTCCTGATCTTCCTCCTCCTCCTCCCCCTTCTACACATTCTCTTCCTCCTCCTCCTCCCCCTTCTACACATTCTCTTCCTGATCTTCCTCCTCCTCCTCCCCCTTCTACACATTCTCTTCCTCCTCCTCCTCCCCCTTCTACACATTCTCTTCCTGATCTTCCTCCTCCTCCTCCCCCTTCTACACATTCTCTTCCTCCTCCTCCTCCCCCTTCTACACATTCTCTTCCTGATCTTCCTCCTCCTCCTCCCCCTTCTACACATTCTCTTCCTCCTCCTCCTCCTCCTAAGGTACGATGGCTGGGTTTATAGTTGTCAGTGTGCCAAACTGATCTTCCTCCTCCTCCTCTTGGTCTTCCTGGCGCCACACTAGACCTGCCAACAGACAACACGAACTACTGGAGTCTTCGTTAGTCTTACGATCAATTTCTTCCTGGACTTACGATGGGAAACAAACTTAACTAATTAACTTAAGTTGAATTCTCAAAGTGTCCGAATGAAACTGATTCATTTAAGTTACGACAAAAAGTGATCGATTCTCAAAGGACCTTAAGTTTTATAACCACACGGGAAATGGAGATGTGAGAACGTATCTAATTTTGTCGCTTGTTCGGAGATGCAAAGATGGATTCCCAATAGAGGTTTTTTCTCTTCTTCTTTCCCTTCACCTCTCACTACAATTCTCTCTCCCAGAGTCCCATCCCTCACCTCTCAACACACTTCCCTCTCCCCTCTCACCAGCCTTTCCTCTCCCTAGTAATATTTCAGCCTCTCACACCCTCCTGGAGCATAATCCGTCTCTCACATAATGCTCCCCGGGGCCCTACCCCCCTCTCACCTCAAAGGGAGAGAGAGAGAGAGAGAGAGAGAGATCTGTAATAACTTTCCCACGTAGCCCCACCCACCCCCACCACTCTCCCCACGTCAAAAAGGACCAAACAAAAGGAAATCACACAAAATAATCGACAATTGACTGACTAAATACTGTGCCCATAATCCCACCATAGACCGCGGGGCATTATCTACATATCTCTATAATAACCGAGCTTTAAATGGCCAATGAATAGCGATGCCGTACGATCACCTCAGGTAGAGCGCTGGCAGCTAGCTGTTACCGCTGCCAGCCGGACAAGTTATGTAATTAATATCCTCCTACACACAACTAAATTGAATTTCAAATAAGATACCTGTTATATATGTGTTTTAATTTCCAGTGTGTGTATGTACATGTTTATTATATTTGTAATTTGTAGTGTCAGAAGGTATAATTTTGGACTAACGTGTTGTAATAATAAAATAATAACAATATTGTATGATATAATAATAATAACACAAAAATATAACAACAACACGATGTATTAATATTAATAATAATAATAATAATAATAATAATAATAATAATAATAAATATCAAAAATAATAACAATAATAATAAATACATAAATAACAACAAAACCTTCAGTAACGTCTACAGACATAAATTACCACAACATCCGTAATATCGACAAACACACGCACTCACCCCCAGGCATTATGGCGACGGAGAACGTGTTAACCACACTCACCCCCAGGCATTATGGCGACGGAGAACGTGTTAACCATACTCACCCCCAGGCATTATGGCGACGGAGAACGTGTTAACCATACTCACCCCCCAGGCATTATGGCGACGGGGAACGTGTTAACCACACTCACCCCCAGGCATTATGGCGACGGGGAACGTGTTAACCATACTCACCCCCAGGCATTATGGCGACGGGGAACGTGTTAACCATACTCACCCCCCAGGCATTATGGCGACGGGGAACGTGTTAACCATACTCACCCCCCAGGCATTATGGCGACGGGGAACGTGTTAACCATACTCACCCCCCAGGCATTATGGCGACGGGGAACGTGTTAACCATACTCACCCCCCAGGCATTATGGCGACGGGGAACGTGTTAACCATACTCACCCCCCAGGCATTATGGCGACGGGGAACGTGTTAACCATACTCACCCCCCAGGCATTATGGCGACGGGGAACGTGTTAACCACACTCACCCCCAAGGCATTATGGCGACGGGGAACGTGTTAACCATCCTCACCCCCCAGGCATTATGGCGACGGGGAACGTGTCAACCATACTCACCCCCCAGGCATTATGGCGACGGGGAACGTGTTAACCATCCTCACCCCCCAGGCATTATGGCGACGGGGAACGTGTTAACCATACTCACCCCCAGGCATTATGGCGACGGGGAACGTGTTTACCATACTCACCGCCCAGGCATTATGGCGACGGGGAACGTGTTAACCATACTCACCCCCAGGCATTATGGCGACGGGGAACGTGTTAACCATACTCACCCCCCCCCCCCCAGGCATTATGGTGACGGGGAACGTGTTAACCATACTCACCCCCAGGCATTATGGCGACGGGGAATGTGTTAACCATACTCACCCCCAGGCATTATGGCGACGGGGAACGTGTTTACCATACTCACCCCCCAGGCATTATGGCGACGGGGAACGTGTTAACCATACTCACCCCCCCCCCCCCCAGGCATTATGGCGACGGGGAACGTGTTAACCATACTCACCCTCCAGGCATTATGGCGACGGGGAACGTGTTAACCATACTCACCCTCCAGGCATTATGGCGACGGGGAACGTGTTAACCATACTCACCCCCCAGGCATTATGGCGACGGGGAACGCGTTAACCACACTCACCCCCCCAGGCATTATGGCGACGGGGAACGTGTTAACCATACTCACCCCCTAGGCATTATGGCGACGGGGAACGTGTTAACCACACTCACCCCCCAGGCATTATGGCGACGGGGAACGTGTTAACCACACTCACCCCCCAGGCATTATGGCGACGGGGAACGTGTTAACCATACTCACCCCCAGGCATTATGGCGACGGGGAACATGTTAACCACACTCACCCCCCAGGCATTATGGCGACGGGGAACGTGTTAACCATACTCACCCCCCCCCCCCAGGCATTATGGCGACGGGGAACATGTTAACCACACTCACCCCCCAGGCATTATGGCGACGGGGAACGCGTTAACCATACTCACCCCCCAGGCATTATGGCGACGGGGAACGTGTTAACCATACTCACCCCCCAGGCATTATGGCGACGGGGAACGCGTTAACCATACTCACCCACCAGGCATTATGGCGACGGTGAACGTGTTAACCACACTCACCCCCCAGGCATTATGGCGACGGGGAACGTGTTAACCATACTCACCCCCCAGGCATTATGGCGACGGGGAACGTGTTAACCATACTCACCCCCCAGGCATTATGGCGACGGGGAACGTGTTAACCATACTCACCCCCCAGGCATTATGGCGACGGGGAACGTGTTAACCATACTCACCCCCCAGGCATTATGGCGACGGGGAACGTGTTAACCACACTCACCCCCCAGGCATTATGGCGACGGGGAACGTGTTAACCATACTCACCCCCCAGGCATTATGGCGACGGGGAACGCGTTAACCATACTCACCCCCCAGGCATTATGGCGACGGGGAACGTGTTAACCACACTCACCCCCCAGGCATTATGGCGACGGGGAACGTGTTAACCATACTCACCCCCCAGGCATTATGGCGACGGGGAACGTGTTAACCATACTCACCCCCCAGGCATTATGGTGACGGGGAACGTGTTAACCATACTCACCCCCCAGGCATTATGGCGACGGGGAACGTGTTAACCATACTCACCCCCCAGGCATTATGGCGACGGGGAACGTGTTAACCATACTCACCCCCCAGGCATTATGGCGACGGGGAACGTGTTAACCATACTCACCCCCCAGGCATTATGGCGACGGGGAACGTGTTAACCATACTCACCCCCCAGGCATTATGGCGACGGGGAACGTGTTAACCATGCTCACCCCCCAGGCATTATGGCGACGGGGAACGTGTTAACCATACTCACCCCCCAGGCATTATGGCGACGGGGAACGTGCTAACCATAAACTTTAAAAAAAATCGTCGGGCGAGGTTCGGTGCCAGAGAGAATTTACGTTCAGATAATAAACCTGAACATTTACTGGCTTAGGGAACACAGATCCAATAATTTAAAGATTATGTTCTCAGCGAATTAAATTTCCCCGCCAGGACCACTTGTACCCCCAGACAGAGAGTACAATAGTCAAGGGCTATTTAATATTACCAACTCCGAGCTTCGGTTTACATTTTTGGAGCAAGAAAGAGAGGGAGGAAGGAGGGAAGGGAGGAAGGAGCGAAGGGATGAAGGAGCGAAGGGAGGAAGGAGCGAAGGGAGGAAGGAGGGAAGGGATGAAGGAGCGAAGGGAGGAAGGAGCGAAGGGAGGAAGGAGGGAAACGAGAGAGAGCATCAAGAGTATTGGAACATTTTCAACCGGGAGTCAAGTGGGTTTTATATATTTATCGAAATGTAAAACAAAAATTCTCTTCTGCCATGTGATTTATGCTTAGAATTTAAGGTTTGAACTTCATAATGTGCAGAGCATGTCGAAAATAATGATGAAATACAATATTGTGGTGTAATGGTCGCAGGAAGCTCAAATTTCAGTAGCGATCGAGCCAGTTCGAGCCAGTCTTGTGAAAGTTGTTCGGTCTTGCTGTTGACGTGTCATTAATGTATAAAAAATGGATATATATATATATATATATATATATATATATATATATATATATATATATATATATATTCCTTGATATTATATGATAAACATATAGATAAACTATAGTTTGATACGTGAGGAAATTTTTATAGTGCCAAAGTTCAATAATGTAAATATTATGGAAAATTTCGAATATTGAAAATGACTGTTTTTCCTTAATCAAATTTAATAATTTTAATGTGACTTAAACCTTCGTCCCTAACTTAACCAAACATTACCTAATCAAACCTAAACCAACCAAATGTTACTAAGCCACCCTGACCAAACCAAACATTACCAACCTAATCTCCCGCACCAGGTAGCGTTAGGGTGTTTAATCATCAGGTGAAGTAAGCTACGGATGGGGGCTAATCTTCAGGTGATCTCAGCACTACCACCTATATTCAACCTATCCAAACCTCGCATTCAGTAGCACCATAAACTTGGCGAGGGGCTGGACCGTCCGTCGCCAACTTTAATCCCCGCGGATATTGACCCAAAACTTTGTGCCTGCGTGAACGAAATGTCGTGAGAAAATCCTTGCTCTTAATATTTTTGTCTATTCATTCCAGTATCTATCGGTCATTTTCTTGTCGTTTCGTTTGTTATTTAAAAAAATGATATATTTTTACAAATGTATAAAATTCAATTCATTTTTTCTTTAAATAAGTTTCGGAAAATTTTCGGTGTAAATGAGAATCTTTTACATTAAATATATTTGTAAATGTAAAAAATATGATAATCTCTTCTCATGTTTTTTCCTTTCACTGTAAACTTTAAATATCATCATCCTCTCCTATGTAAATGAGAATAAAATAAATTCCACTAACTGATTCTTCTGTAAATGTTAAAGAGAATTATTTACACTCGCTGATC
This sequence comes from Homarus gammarus, assembly GCA_958450375.1. Lineage (NCBI taxonomy): Eukaryota > Metazoa > Arthropoda > Malacostraca > Decapoda > Nephropidae > Homarus > Homarus gammarus. The sequence continues at coordinate 252,370 of CAUDMG010003229.1, forward strand.
TATTCCTGCTTTCACAAATTATTCCAAAATTAAGGAAAATTCCTCCTTTCATGTGTATTCAAAGGCTTTAAATACCCTTCTTTCATAAGCTGAATTCAAACTTTAGTCGATATTTCATTCCTACTTTCAAAAATTTATCCTAAACAAGAAAGAAAGATTCCCGTTCCTACTTTCTCGTCTCGTTCCAGAACTTTACTTCCCTATCGAATATCAAATAATTCCCAATTTTCATTTTAATCTAAATTCTTTGCCTTTCAATTCCTGCTTTCATTAGAGACTGGAAAGATGAGAAACAATCCCATTCCTGGTTTAATTCCTGATACTGATTCCTACTTTCATAGTGAAGTTCGGTTGAATAAATGACCTCATTCCCACTTTTACACACGCATCCTATTATTGTCATTTCCATTTTCACTTTCATTCCAAGATTTCATTCCTACTTTCACCTTCATTCCAAGAACTCTATTCCAATCTTTTGTTCCTGGGAATACGAAAATTTCATTCCTTCTTTCACCATCAATCACCTGTGAGTGAATGAATGAAGTGGCGACAAAATATTTAAGATAACAGATATGAAGAGTTGGCCAATGAGAGAGAGAGAGAGAGAGAGAGAGAGAGAGAGAGAGAGAGAGAGAGAGAGGAATGGGTAGATAGATAGTGAAGCACATCGACTCAAAATTAAATACATAAACTGTGTGGAAGACAGACAGGTAGATGAACACACACACACACACACACACACACACACACACACACACACGAACACACACACACACACACACACACACACACACACACAGACAAACACAGACACACACACACACGAACACACACACACACACACGAACACACACACACACACACACACGAACACACACAGACAAACACAGACACACACACACACACGAACACACACAGACAAACACAGACACACACACACACGAACACACACACACACACACACACACGAACACACACACACACGAACACACACACACACACACACACGAACACACACACACCACTTCCTTCCTTGTCTCGATATCACTTACCTCCCCCACCACCACACCTTACGAGGCAACTTCCTCTCACCACCACTTTAAAGGCCACTTATCCCCACCACTACACCTCAAGAGGCCACTTCCTCTCACCGCCACCACTTTGAAGACCACTTACCCCCACCACAAACCCTCTAGAGTGTAGAGGTCACTTAATTCCCCCACTACAACCTCTGCAGGCCACTTACCCCCCACTAACCCTCTGTAGGCCACTTACCTAGTAATATCCTGAGTGGCAGCAGGAGAATGACTCGCCGCAGATCACAACACAACAAGAACCTTAGTGTTTCTCAGTCCTCGCTTGTAATCCGCCGCTAACTACCCTCAACTGCTTGTTCTACACCATGGTAATTATCACTGGCCTTGTTCCGCGACGTTGGCTTTTATAATGTATTTATTTTTTCTTGGCAGGAGTTCATGAGAAAATAAGTTTCTTTAGGTTAGTTTTCTTTTAAAGGTTAAGGATGGGTTTGGGGTGAGAACACGGCGGCAGCCAGGACGTGGTGAGTGAGAGCGTCTGCTCACCTAGCTGGCTGGGGAGACACTGACGTCGTCGCCTCCAGTCCAGACCACCACTACCACCACACCACCAACAGACCTCAGAGCCTCACTGTCGCCACCACCACCACCACACACATCATCATCATTATTACCCTCTTCTGCCCTCTTAATTATCACCATATCTTCTTATTCATTCCATGCGTCATAATCCCGCCTGATGAGCGTGAACATACTCTAGAGAAATACAGTATATACAAGTTTGACTCTATGACCAAATTACCTGAAGGAACTCCAGCTGGTTGATCCAGAAGAAAACAAAGTTGCTGAGACGCGCCCGTCTGACCCACCACCCAGGTCAAACTCGTGACGTCTTACTTGACCTTGAGCCTCCCTCCTCTCTGAGACAAAAATATTTGTTATCTTTAGATTTCTAGCACTAGATGGATGGATGGATGGATGGATGGATCTTTATGTCGTCAGATGCGCTGTTCTGATTGGTTACACAGATACTAATACTCGATGAAACTGCTCTTTTAGTGGTTAAACTTGACTCGCCCAGCCAATGAATATATTTGCTGTGATAACCATCTGTTGATTGGTGTTTTAAACATATATGTTAATATTTCTGTAGGTGATGTAAACATTCCTCCGCCATTACCTGTATTAATTGGTGTTATTGTTTATTAACGATTCATTATACGGGTTTTTTTTATCCAATATGGCGGACACCCTTGAAACGGAAGTGACGTAACGTTGACGTAGACCAATAACAGGGTCCAGAACGACTTTTGACCATTAGTATTATTATTATTATTATTATTATTTCATCTCCTTCTCCTCCTCTTCCTCACGCACCTTCTTCGCCGGCACCAGAACATAACCTTGAACAAAACACAGCCAGGTAAGGGACACTTGGCCAGGCCTGGTCGTTAGATCCGGGTTTTATTGTATCTCGTAATAGCCCACGTACAGACTTTTAGCGCAACCCTGAATTAGCGGAACTGTGAGGGAAGGAGAGGTAGGAATGGCGATAAGGAGGGAGAGAGAGAGAGAGTGAAGCAGGGAGGGAGGGAAGAAAGAAGGAAGGAAGGGAGGGAAATGGGGAGAGAGGGAAGAGATGGAGGGAAGGAATAGGGGAAGAGGGAGGGACACAAGGAGACACTACTAAAGACAGGGGGGGATAAATGGAGACAGAAAGACAAGAAGAAAGACAGAGAAACAGACAGAAAGGGAGGCAGAGGGACAGACAGACAAACAAAGAGAGAGAGACAGAGATAAAAACAGAGAAAGAGAGAACAGAAATACTTGAGACAAACGAGGGAGATAATCTCTTTTCTTATGACTTTGTTTACGTCTTTATCTCTCATTCAGTGTCTCTTACCTCTCTCTCTCCACACTACTTTACTCCTTTCCTCCTTATTCTTATTCTTCTTATTGTTATTTTCTTCCCCTTATTCTTCCACTAAGTTACTGAAGGTTCTTGATTAATTTTCCTTATTTTTATTCGTTTAATTCGTTTCTCTTATTATTATTATTATTATTATTATTATTATCATTATTATTATTAATTGTAATGAAAACTCTCTCACTTACTCTCTCCCTCACACCCCTCTCATTCTCCCCCCACCCCTCTCACTCTCCCCCACCCCTCTCATTCTCCCCCCACCCCTCTCATTCTCCCCCCACCCCTCTCATTCTCCCCCCACCCTTCTCACTCTTCCCCACCCCTCTCACTCTCCCCCACCCCTCTCACTATCCTCCACCCCTCTCACTCTCCCCCACCCCTCTCACTCTCCCCCACCCCTCTCACTCTCCCCCACCCCTCTCACTCTCCCTCACGCCCCTCTTACTCCCCTCGTTACTCTCCCAATCTGTGGTCCCTCCCCGAGTGATGTATGAGTGACCGACTGAAGCGTCTGAGTGACAGCTTCCTGCACCCTAGTTGATTAATCTATCATATTGGTTTTGGGCGGACCTACGATATGTGTCTGTCCCTTTCTCTCTGTCTCTCACCCTCTCTCTGTCTCTGTCTCTCTTAACCTCCACCTCTCTCTCTCTCTCTCTCTCTCTCTCTCTCTCTCTCTCTCTCTCTCTCTCTCTCTCTCTCTATCTTTTTGTCACTGTTTCTCTCCCTGTCTCTCTCTCATCCCATCCCTTTGCCTTTTCTAATTTTCTGTCTCTATTTTCTCCCCATCTTTATCTGTCCTCCTCTCTCCCTTTCTTTTAACCTGTCCGTTTCTCTTTATCTGGTTATTTGTGTTTCTTTCTCTTTCTCTCTTTCTGCGTCTCTCTCAATAATTCTCTGTCTGTCTGTCTGTCTGTCTGTCTGTCTGTCTGTCTGTCTGTCTCTCTGTCTGTCTGTCTGTCTCAGTGATACTTAGGTGGGGAGGGAGGTGGAGAGGTGAGGGGGGAACGAAGAGGAGGGGATGGGGAAGCAATAGTTGAGTTGGGAGGCGAAGAAGGAGGGGGAGAGGGGGGAGAGGGATGAGGGGAAAGTAGGTAAGGTGAAATGTGGAGTGGGAAGGAGGGGGAAGGAGGGGGAAGGAGGACGAGAGGAGGCAGAAGAAAATTTCGAAGACCAAACTTGGACAATTTCGAAGGAATGTTTTAAGTTTGCTTCAGTTCAAACTTGTTTTTCTTAGGATGGGGAAGAGGAGCGGGGGGGGGGGGAAGGAGGGGGAACCTACAGCTGTGCATATGATGTCTGAGAGGGGGAGGGAGGGGGGGTGGGGAGGGAACGAAGAGTCAATAGTCTGTCTGTCTCTCCCCTTCCTTCTCTACAGTACCTCTCTCTATTCGTATACACACACATCCACACAGACACATATATAAATAAATTCAAAAGGAAATAATGAGTGTAAGAGACAGACAGACAGACAGACAGACAGACAGACACCACCGTCATATCACGAACAAGGCAGAGTGTCAGTATTGGCCATAATAACCCTTCCTCCACATCCTTCAACTGAACCAATAATTAATAAATACAAAAATCATAACTAAATATCAGAAATGACACGATTAAAAAATATAATAAATAAATATATATAAATGTCTAAATTATAAACTAAGAACACAACTTAATGAAAAGATTGAGAATTAGTGTAATTGCTTTTCGAATAAATATTTCCTTCCTGATTTACGACCATTAGTTAGTGAAAATATTACCAATTGGTCGACACACACAGCGCCCCAAGGCTCTACAGCTCTAATAAATAATTCAAATATATTTTCTTTTTTATTTGATAACTCGGTATGCAAATGAACCTCCCCGTTAACTGCTGCTGGGGTAAACATGGAGCTATTTGTACAAGCGATGAGGGTAAAAAAAGTGTCCATCATAAATTGTGTAAGTTATAGTACTTTAGGTTAGTTAGGCAGTTGAATATGTTACAATTTAACAGTTAGGGAAAGTTAGAAGCGGTCAAGGAACTACACTATTATGAGCCGACACCAAGACTTACAGTACAGTAGTTAGGAGATAGTGACAGTAAACTTAACTACCACAAGTTATGGTAGTTAGTATACAGAACAGTTAACAACCACAAGATATGGTAGTTAGTGTACAGAACAGTTAACAACCACAAGTTATGGTAGTTAGTATACAGAACAGTTAACAACCACAAGATATGGTAGTTAATGTACAGAACAGTTAACAACCACAAGATATGGTAGTTAGTGTACAGAACAGTTAACAACCACAAGATATGGTATTTAGTGTACAGAACAGTTAACAACCACAAGATATGGTAGTTAGTGTACAGTACAGTTAACAACCACAAGTTATGGTTGTTAGTGTACAGTGCAGTTAACAACCACAAGTTATGGTTGTTAGTGTACAGTACAGTTAACAACCACAAGCTAAGGGTTGTTAACGTGCTGAACTACCCAACAGCACCTTCTGTATAATGTATCACGCCCCACGCGGCACCTTCTACAGTAAAGTCCTTTATCATATGCAAATTGGTATGTCACTGTCTACACACGGTCATTATGTGTCATTTGTGGGGTGATGAAGTGCCTGCCAGGGGATATATGTACGGGTTGATCTAGTTATATTCCGTAAAGTGAGTGTTGTTCATGCTGTGTCGATAACTGCGTGTGTGTGTGTGGTTGAAATTTAGGTATGGAGACACTAGAGGCTCACCCCCCACACGCCCCATAACCAGCCAAGTGTGTCCACCAGACGTCAAGGAACACCCCCCCCCCCCCCCACCAGTCGATCACTCTGGCGTGAACACTACCTACCTTCCCCCTCACACACCGTCCCCCTCAACACGATTACACATGTGCATGTATTTATGTATGTATTATTATTATATCTATTATTATTATTATCGTTATTATTATTATGTAGGTAGTAAGCAGCTACCAAACAGGGAGGTACTACCACCTGGGAAAATATTGGAAGTATAATGTGTTGTCTAATGGTAGACCCTGCTGCCATATGGCATCACGAAAATAGTGACCAAGTCCAAGGTTGCTCATCTTACTTTCTGCCTCATTTGCACACAATTGCAGGGCCTCAATTGTTTCTCTTACTTTGACAACACAACATATTATTATTATTATTATTATTTCGCCCCAAGGCCCAGTTTAGGGTCAGTGACCTGTGCCCGGGTGGGCTAATCCCCGTAAAAAAAAAAAAAAATGTTGCTCAGCTTCAACTAATTATCAATTTTCTCGCCAACACATACGCCAGTGGATCATTTTACCATATACGGTTATATTTGATGATTTAATATATATATTTATATATATATATATATATATATATATATATATATATATATATATATATATATATATATATATATATATTTATATTGTGGGGAACAGGTTGTTTGGTTCACACTCAGGATGGGATGGAGAAAGGAAACTCACAATGCGCTCTCCGTATACATGTTGTATTGGATGTACAATGCAGCTTGGTGCTGGGAAGTGGCAGCGTGGTTACAAGCGTGATGTAGAGAGAGCTGGTTGGTGAGGATGCTCAGAGGAGGACCAGCTTGTGGGTCGCCATGCTCGCCGGCGGGAGCGAGGACCGCCAGGCAGGCGGAGGAGGTGGTGTAGCTTGCTGCAGCTGTAGCTAGAAGAGGAGCGAGATAGTCACCACGAGGTCAGGTCTTATATAGCGGAGGTAGGCGTGGCTTAATAGTTGACCTCCGTGATGTATGGCGGCGCTGGTTGACCTAGACCACGAGGCATACACTGGGGAATTCGCGGGGTCGACTACTCAGCGATAAACAGCGTTTGTAGGGGAGAAATCCACTACAATATATTTTAACATAATCTAATCAAACCTAACCCGAGAGGTTATTATCTATAACAAATAAAAATACAAAATTATTTACGAAAAGAACCTTCAGAGAGCGCTGTGGTAGCGGCTTCCGCTGCATTATAATTTATCGTACAAAATTAAGCCAACGTAACCTAACCAAGCCTACAGTAATAGACTCATTAAATAAAATGTATGATTCTTTGATTTATATGAGTTTATCCAATGATTAAAAGAAAACGAACTTTATCTTAAATGAAAAAAACGATTCATCAGTAACTATAATATTTTTGAAGCATTATACGAAACGCGTTATGTCCAATATAAGATATTGAGAAGATGGAAGCTAAGGGGTTAACAGACTTCCCATCATGGAAAAGATAAGAGAGATCAATTGTGAAGAAAAGGATATTGTATATGTTGAAAGGCAAGTGAGTGTGAATTTCTGTGACGATATTACTGACTAGATATCAATCTATCTCTCGACCCGACACTCAGTTATTATTATTATTGCTTTTCAGTAAAACATCATACCAGTTTATAGTCGGTGTTACATGTATATAAACAATGAAGTATATTAGTCCATGTAGGTATACAGTTTCCAATGTACTGTAGTAAACGTAAAGGAAATTCGGTTATTGATGGGTGACAAAGCTATCATATACTTATAATCATGTCTACAAGCAAGCAGCAAGGTCAGAAATTAAACTAAATAAAATAAAATTCCATTAAGCAGGTAACCTCTCCCGTCACCTTTCAGACGGAACAGTTGCCACGGACCCAAAACACCACTAATTTTAACGAAAACATTCTCACGAAAATAAAATACCATTAACAAACAGTTTACGTGAATTATATATCAGCTTAATTTGTAGTTAATTACAGTTTGATAGAATACACAGGTAAAGGAAATAACATACCCAAGCACCATGGTAATGGACCGGATATGACAACACCCTTATAATTTCCTCACGTCTCAGAAGATGGCAGCACAACCCGGAGTACCAACTCAAATATCGTTATAAAGTCATTTTGTGAGTAATACATAACAAATACTTTACCACTACGTTATTATATGTCAAAAATGTATATTGAGTGTAAAATTCAAGCGATGTTTTCATGAATACGGATATATAGAGATAACTAATCATGCGACTGGCAGAGGCGGCGAGTGTCTGTGGGAGAAAGTGTCTCTTTTCCCCCCCCCAGGTAGCCATGAGCCAGGCACAGATAGTCTTGACTCACTGAGACATGTATGTGTTGACGTGATCCTTCCTCCTCAGTGCGCTGTGAGTGATGGAATAAGTGTAGATATTATTAGAACACTTATATAAACAATGTTAGTGTACAGTGGCGGAAGAAGACGGCCCGTGGGAGACCTGCTTGTAGTGGTGGTGGCCGTGTGGTGGCTGTCAGGTGGTGGAGGTAAGATATGCGTCAGTGGGTTAACAGTTACCTGGAGGCGGAGGTGGTGATAACTTGCCGTTCCTGATCGTCATGGTAATGGTAGTAATCAGATCAATAGAGTAATGGTAGATCAGAACCTCAACCATGATAAGCCTTCCAATAGTAGGAAAAAATATTCTAAACTTCCCAAATACCTAACTTTATCAATATATTTTATTTATTTACTGTTATCATTGTTCGTATACCTCTCTCTCTCTCTCTCTCTCTCTCTCTCTCTTCTAATATTGGACCTTTATCTCCCCGTCGTTGACATTACCTAAGATATAATTAATTACATATAAAAAATTATATTATTAATTATATTCAAGATTATAACATGAATATATTAGTAATTCCTCTTAATATCATTCACTACCCTCCCCCCCCCTCCCAGTCCAGATACAGTAGACAGATCATACAGAACAAATAGACAGACAGACGGCAAATAGACAGCTCACAGACACCAAGTAACCAACCTACAAACAGACAGTAGCCAGCCATCACCACCACCACACATTGTATGAAAATCTTTCCTGACCCACCAAGAAGGACCTATCAACCAGGAGGACTCTATGGTCGACTTTCCTTTAACTTCTATATAGGATGGTCACCTCTATGGTTCCTAGTGTTATATAAGGTGTTTATCTCAGGAAGGTATTACACGTACTGTACTGCATAGTTACTTGGCTACAGGTGTGTGTATGTTTGGTTAGGTGGGAGGAGTATGCTAAGTCTTGGCTAGGCGTGGGATGGAGGTAGGTTAGGTTAGGTTAGGTTAGATTTAGATTCGATTCGGTTAAGTTAGGGATAGGTTACGTTACGTTAGTGGTGAGGTCAGGCTAGTTTAAGTTAGGGATAGGTTACGTTAGGCTAGGGTAGGTTACGTTAGGCTAGGGTAGGTTACGTTAGGCTAGGGTAAGTTAGGGGTAGGTTACGTTAGGTTAGTGGTGGGTTTAGGGTAGGTTACGTTAGGCTAGGGTAAGTAGGGGTAGGTTACGTTAGGTTCCGGTTCGGGGATAGGTAAGTAATTGTTTTTCATTCGTCAACACACCTCCTCCTTCCCCTCTCTCTACCCCTCCCTCCCTCACCTCCTCTCCACCAGTTCACCTTGAGACACGCACACACGTCCAGAGATCAGGTTTATATGTTAGTATGTCAGTCTGTTCGCCGTTATAGAGCAAACAGTATCATAAACAACAGATCTTTCCTGAGTACTAAGAGAGAATATGTCCTGTTGTTTTCTCTCTCCATACAGTCATATATTTCAATAATTTCTGTAGATCTCAACGAATCTGTCTAAATCCAGTGTTATTTTTCAACACATAACAGCCAGAGAAATAAATGTTTGTAAATAATTTTGTTACGACTGTTTCTGACGTTAGGGTTTAGTTAACAATTATCCATATATATTTGTTCAGTTCATTTTGAGGTTGTGATGGTGTGGGTGTCTGTGTACGTGTTATAGGTGTGGGTGTCTGTGTACGTGTTATAGGTGTGGGTGTCTGTGTACGTGTTATAGGTGTGGGTGTCTGTGTACGTGTTATAGGTGTGGGTGTCTGTGTACGTGTTATAGGTGTGGGTGTCTGTGTACGTGTTATAGGTGTGGGTGTCTGTGTACGTGTTATAGGTGTGGGTGTCTGTGTGTGTGTCAAGGCATTGCCATGTAGACACACAAACTCACCTGTCATTAAGAAGTACTCAATACCTGGTTCCTTCACTTCCTCTGATTGGTCGAGAATGTCACTCCTTGACCCGCTGTGTTTTGGCTGGCGATTTCACGTTGAGCCATTGTGATTGGCCGGTGATTTAGCGTCGAACCGCTGTGATTGGCCGGTGATTAGCGACTCACCAGCCGTGATTGGTAGATAATTTACGACGAGGTAGATAACTGGATTGAGTCAGCTTCAGGGCCAGTGAGGGTGGGAGGGAGACCAGCAGAGGTCCTTGAGTCAGCATCAGGGCCAGTGAGGGTGGGAGGGAGACCAGCAGAGGTCCTTGAGTCAGCATCAGGGCCAGTGAGGGTGGGAGGGAGACCAGCAGAGGTCCTTGAGTCAGCATCAGGGCCAGTGAGGGTGGGAGGGAGACCAAGCAGAGGTCCCATCATCACTTCACCATTCTGAAAGATTCTCAAATTGTGTTACGGATCACCTGAAGATTAGACACCCCAGATTATTTCACCTAGAAATGAACCACCTTAAATTTAATCTAACCTACACCTACCCTAACTTAACCTTATCTAAGCTAACCTAAGTTAATCTTAGCTAATCCTACGCAATTTAACCTCCCCTAATCCAACATGACCTGACTTAATACAACCTAAACTAACACACACAATGTAGCATTTTGGGGTGACTATTCTTCATGTTAGATAAATGGGATGTCTAATCATCAGGTGGTTCAGTTTTCTACCTGAGATGATGATGACGTGAGAAGGTATTTAATTGTCTCATATAACCTGAGATGGACAGATAATTAAGATGACGAAAAATTCCCACTCAACTACCTGTCATCAAAACATTATTGACACACACACACACACACTCACTCACACACACACACACACACATACACACACACACACTCACACACACACCGTCATCAGAGTAACACACAACTTGAACACCGCCGCAGTATAACCACAAAACCGCCCACAGAGGACCCGCTTTCTCCCCCACAACGCAGCTGTGCACCCAGGCGTTGACGTCAAAACGCCAGGCGGAGCGGCGTGGATGATTAATCTTGCTAATGAAGTCAGCACAGGTTATGTTAGGTTAGGTTTGACTGGGTTGGGTTGGGTTGAGTTTAGACCTGTATTACCAAGATGGGAAGAGCACAAGGGTTTTTTGGTGTACTCGTTCTGACAACGGTGGGGCGAAGAAAACAAAGAGTTATATCCCTTCTATTTGGTTTAATTTCATGTTTTATTAAATAAAAAAACGAACCTGGTAAACTGTTCTTGTTGTTTTATTGTTTGTAGAGAGTTGTGTTGTGTGTTTGTATGGTGATTGTGTTTGTTATTGTTTTTTATAAGGTGTTAGTCATGCTATAATGAACGTTATTGATTTTAATACAAATATATGTCTTATATTGATAATTTACTTCGTTTTCTTCATCTAATTTATTATTCTCCGTTTTCCTTCTTCCTAACTTCAACCAAGACCACTTCCTTCCTTGTCGACATACATAAACCCAATTTCTTTTTCACAACTGATCCAATTCCGTTATCTGTTCCCGAGTAGAGGCGACTACTGCAGCCTCCTCCGTCCTCCTATACTCGGCATTCACCTGGGGTGGTCTCCGGGGTAATGCCACCTTCTCCTGGGGTGGACATGGCACTAATGTCACCGTGGAGGTCCAGGTAGAGATAGTCGGCACTAGTCTGACCCCTGACCCCGAGGAGTATGAGTGGGCCATCTACGACTGGCCGATGAGATATGATGTCAAGGATCGATGTAGTCTCTCCGTCCTGGGCACCAAGTGAGTGTGAGGCTGTGGAGAGTTGAGTGTGTTAAGAGTGTGAGTAGTAAGGGAGAGATAAGGAGAGAACTTTTATATCTTCGGTTAAGTTCAGGTAAATGCATAGATTATAGAAAATAAATATTAATTGAGAGATTTAGTTATATTTAACAGCTATTTATTTATTAATATTTTTTGGGTAATTGACTGTGTACCATCGAAATTTAATTAGCTGTCATAAACCCGTAGGTGGCGATGTTTTATTGTTTTAGTTATTATCATTTAAGGTTTATGGTATTAACTGTCATCAATTAAGGGCTGTAACTTAAACTTTTGTATGATGATATTGTTGTTGTTATGGATTCCAAGAAAGACATTTATTTAAGTTCCTCAATCTAGTTGAAGCCATCATAGAAAACGACACTATTACGTATTACAGAAAATGGGACTTGTCGAGTATGTTTGGTAAACTAACGTTGCCACAGAGCTCATCGGCGACCTTTGAGACCGAGGAACTGAACTTAGTGGGTGACGACTCGATCTGGGGACGCTCTCTCAGGATCTCCCACAAGCAGAGGACCACCTGCTCTAACATCCATGTAAGTCACACTGAGTTCATCCATATAATTATGAAGAAGAGAATCACAACCATCTTAAAATGAGACGAGATCTCTTTTTCTTTTGTTTGTATTTTTTTTTTGTAGTTATCTTGAAAACAACAAGTCTTACTGACCCTTTCCTTAATTACATAAAAAATGTGTTAAGTATTCCCCCTTTTATGCCTTTCTTTATACCTAAAGTTTTTTCTACTATATACACTCAACCTTAACTTGAACTGATGATTCTAAATATTCAGAATCTGACTCTAAAACTGACGTGGTCCATTGAACACATCCTTCCTCTGTGTCTCTTGTCAGGGTGTGAGCGGAGAGAGAACCTATGAGGCCAGGTTCCACAGTCCCATCGGCGGGTCCATCTGGCTGAGGACGTGGGCGTGGGACGTGGGCGTGGCCGACGACGAGGGGAAGACGAAGGGCACCCAGACTACCATCTTCACTGACGTCTTCAACACAGCAGACGATGATCCCTCGGCAGGTGACCATAACTGGTCCATCTTCATCACTGATATTCTCGACGAGAAAGGTAAAGTCACCTCTCTCTCTCTCTCTCTCTCTCTCTCTATCGGTGAAGCACTACATGTCTCTCCCTGTGCGTGTGAGGCTAGTAACCGTATGCACAGATGACGCAACTCTGCACTCTGCCGGGCGTCTCTCCTGTGAGTGACTGTAACGCGCGGTGGTCTGAAGTTGTACCCTGGAGAGAGAGAGAGAGAGATAAACAAACAGGCAGGCAGAGATAAAAAATAATAAATGAGAGCGAAAAAGTCAAAGTTTCTTACATATAAACATTAAAATAAACACAATATGCACAAGAACTAATATCGTGTAACATTAGTGAACATTACAGGGACAGATTATGTAAACATGATAGACTATTGGAGTATCGTGACTAGCGGCTTTATATACAGAACATAACACTGTATTACCCCACAGTCATGATGCAAGGTAGAACCAACCATAATGTACTACAGGTCACTTGCTCACGATACAGGTCACGACTGTCACAAAACTTATATATTTATGTCATTAGTGTGGGAGTTACGACAGCCGGTGAGGAGTGGATGAGGGCCAAGGTGAGTTTAGCCTGGGGGGGCAGATGATGAGGGAGGTAATAACTATGATAATGATGGGGTGGAGTAGAGAGAGAGAGAGGTGAATAATCTTTGTTATGCATTAGTACAGTACCTAATCCTTAATCCCTAAAAACAAATGAAAGAAACATCAAATCCCAAATGTCTCTCTCTTCAGTGTAACCTTGGTCATCCCTCATTGACTTTCTCTCTCTCCCACACTCCCTAATACCCCTAATCCTTCTCGACTTACAGAGGATCGTCCGTCGTGCAACTTCCTCAGCCGTATCTATGACCCGTTAGGATTGGAGAAATGCGACGGAGAGGGTCAGTGTCCTATGGGTGACCTGACCAACACTTACGGTCAACTGAGAGTAGGGACACACAGGTGAGTAAACCAGGGGGTGAGTAAGGGAGTGAGGAGAGGAGTGAGGAGGAGAGTGCGAGAGAAGGAGGGAGGAGTGAGGGAAAATGACAGAGGTTAAAAGAATGAGATAAAGAGGGAGGTGAGGAGATAGCGTGGGAGAATGAGAGAGAAAATGAGATAATTATTTTCATAATTATATAATGTGAATTAAAAACAGAGGAAAGAGGGAGGACAACTAGATGTAGTTATACATAGAGAGAAATAAATTATCACTACACCACCTCTTCCCCTTCACTCAGGTCTCGGTTCTCTCGTAAGTTCTACACCACCACCAAGATGGTCCTTCCTGACCTGTCCGGCCCCCGCAAGCTCTACCTGTCCGTGATGGGCGCCCTCCACCCCGACCACCTATGGGCGTGCACCAAACTACGCGAGATCAAGCCTAAGACCGCCCGCGCTATCTTCAACTCTCAGGGCGTACGCGGGGAGATCAAGCTGGAACAAACATCCATCTTCACCCCGACAGACCTGACGCTGGAGCTGAGTGGCCTCGCTGGTAACGCTGGAGGTTTCCATGTTCACGAGCTGCCGGCCAAGCCACCCATCCACCCTGGGGATTTCCCCTGTGGAGCCACTAAGGGACACTACAACCCCTACGGCGTGGACGCCAGTAACTCCCCCAAGGCCGGGTTAGGGGCACACGACCAGTACGAGCTCGGTGACCTGAGTGGTAAACACGGCGCCCTTACGGGTCTGGACGAGGCCCTGGCCACTGTCACCGACCACAACCTGCCACTGTTTGGTCCTCGCTCGGTCATCACCCGGAGCCTCGTCATCCACAAGGCGTCAGGAGACCGCTGGGTGTGTGCCAACATAAGACCTACCCGGCCACAGATCCGCGCCGTCGTCACCTTCCGGTACCCGCTGGTGGGGGAGATCGTATTCGAGCAGGAGGCTGACGACCCCCTAGCGGACACCCACCTACTGGTGACCAACTTGTTGTACTCTGACGGCAGCAAGAACGACACGAGCGGTCACCGCTGGTACGTGCACCAGGACATCCCCGGTAGAGACTTCTACAACTGGACGATGAGATGTGTGTCTGCTGGCCCTCACTACAACCCTTATAAGGTAACACAACTCTCCTCCTCTTTTTCAATCATCATTCACCCACTCCCTCCCTTCCTCCCTCCCTCCATCTCATTCACTCATGCATTTACCCACCCTCTATCTCACCCTCCTACATTCCTTCTTACTTATTCACTTCTCCCTCTCTCTCTCACACACCCACTCACCCCTCCATCCCTCTCCCCACCTAGGTAAGCCTGGGGGAGCGAGTATACAGACGTTGCAACGTAGACACGGCAGAACGCTGTGAGATGGGCGACTTGGGAAAACGCCACGGGACGCTGAAGGTGGCGGGACCAGTGAGGAACATAGCAGACACGCGAAAGCTCATGACGGACACTAACCTTCCTCTCTCAGGCCCCAAGACCATCCTGGGCCACTCTGTAGTGATCCATGATGAAAACGCCCCCAAACACAGAGGAGACAGGATGGCGTGTTCTGGGTGAGTATGTTGGGGTGGGTGGGTGGATGGTTAAATGTGAGGGTGTGGGTGGGTGGTTGAATGTGGGTGTGATAATGAATGGGTGCGTGAGTAAAGTGGGTGGTTGGGTGTGAGGTGGGTGGGTGTGAGGCTGGGTGAGTGAGTGGATGGTTAGATGTGAGGGCGGGTGGGTATGACGAAGATAGATAGATGAAAGTGGGTGTAAGGATTTATGAATGGGTGGGGTGTATATGCGAGTGTGTGGGTGGAGTGGGAGAGATAGAATGTCTCCCCTTCTCCCTCCCTTAATCTTCCCCTTACTCCCATACAGGATCTATCGCCGGTTTCGCCACAAGGGCGTAGTCAACAAGTGGCACGCGACCCGAGGAGCAGGCAAGGTGGAGGGCAAGGTCGAGTTTATCCAGGAGTCTGAGTTTGACCTCACCAACACCGAGGTCGATTTTCGGGGTCTGGAGGCCACTGCAAATGGATACCACGTCCACATGGTGAGGTTTACCTTAAGTTTAATGTTAGTTTACTTCAAGTTGATGGTTTACCGTTGGTTAAAAGCAGTTTATATTTAGGATACCTTTAATTTACATTTAGTTTGCCTTTAATATACCTTTAATTTATCCTTAACATGCCCCCCTCAGGTACCTATAGAAGACGAGCTGGAGTTCCCCTGTGAAGCCTCCACCACCCTGGGTCATTATAACCCCCTCAACGTGACCCCTTCTGAGTCTCCGGCACCCGCCACTGGCACTCATGACCAGTACGAGGCTGGTGACCTGGCGGGGAAGTATGGCACTCTGGAGGGCCTCACCCGGAAGCGTGGTGAATATAATGACACTAATCTGCAGCTGTTTGGCACAACTTCCATTATGGGGCGGTCCATCGTCATCCACAAGAAACATAAGAATGCCAGGTGAGGTGCTGGTGACTGTTGGTGACTATGTAGACAGTTTGTGACTGTTGGTGACGGCTGATCGCTTGTGTGTGTGTCTATTTGTGTCGAGTGAATGTGTGTGTGTGTGACTGTGTCACCTGTATGTACTGTAAATGTGTGTTGTGTGTAACTCTGTGTGTGTATGACTGTGACTGTGGGATGACTGTGTGATTGTACGTGACATACGTGACTGAGGATAACTTTACATAACTGCCTTTGACTGTTCATGACTGTGCTTGACTGTGTGTACCTTCATATTACATTATTGAAATATGCAAAATCATCGTCATCTCTCTTACTAACCCTTCGCCCTTCTCCTCCCTACGGCGCCTTCTACAGGTGGTTCTGTGGCAGTATTGGCTGGGGTTACTCTCCTGGTGAAGCTCGCCAGGTCTCGGCCATTGCTTCCTTCCATAACCCCCAGGGATATGCGTGGGGTTACATCAGGATGGTGAGTAATTACTTTGTTGGTCTCTCTCTCTCTCTCTCTCTCTCTCTCTCTCTCTCTCTCTCTCTCTCTCTCTCTCTATTGAGTTCAAGGTCGTGCGCTTAATAGAATCAAACACCCAATTACCGATCCTCATAACTTCCCCGATAACCAAAACAAAACGTCCCATAAGCTGTAAAGACCCGTCTGTGAGCTGCCAGGACGAGCTGTAAAAAGTCTAATTCTGAGTTATGTAGAGAAAGAGAAAGTGACATACCCTGGAGGAAGAGTTTATTAAGCTATTTCTTCTTCCTTGCTTGAGGCGGAGTCGTGAGTGTTGCCGTCTTTAAGTTAGGTTAGGTTACAGTAGGTTTGAATAAGTTACGTTAGATTAAGTTAGGCTTGGTTAGATTAGAATAGGTTAGGTTAGCGTAAGGATGGGGTGCCTAATCTTCACGTGGTCACGACGTCAGTATTCTCAAAGGTGTGAGAATAAATCTTGCGACTTAAATTTAATAAAGACATTAAGGCGAAAATTCCCATAGCCTCTTATGTTTAGCTTCACAATAAACTCATTTAAATTAAACTTTGTCATTGAATAAACCTTTAAAGCAAACTTTTTATTCTTAAGAATTATTCCCGTTCAGAATTAAGTTTACCTTTTAACATTTAATTGTTTTAAAGAATATATTCCTCTCATTAATTCAATTTAAGTATAAACCCAGCACTCTGCAGTAATGTCTTCAAACGTTTCTCTTTCCCACACACACACACACACACACACACACATTTCTTCTACCAATTCCTTTTAACAACCCATTTCGTTGGTAACAATCTCGAGTCATGTCACAGTGTAGTTACGGGTTGTTAAGGTCAACAGGAAAGTAGTTTGACTACAGTGTGTCTTGCGTCAAAGTCGTGGGAACTGAGAGAGCTGAATGATGGTGGTGCTTCTGTCTCTAAGGTAATGGCGACATGGGAGGGTGGTGATGGTCTCTCTCTCTCTTCGCTGTGTAAAAAGTCCGAGGATTTTATAGTTGTTGAGTGACAAACAGACAGACAGACTGATAGTTGTGTAGACAAAAAATATTAAGAGAGAGAGAGAGAGAGAGAGTTAATGGGTCTCGAGGTTGAAGTCACTTGTTCTCTAAGGCCGAGCATTAGCCAACAGGCCAAAGAGGTAACAATAGGGGTCAAGTCTCAGGCCACACGCACCGCCATTTTGCATTATGTCATTTCTTTCTGTCCGTACCATAAACACAGCACCAGAGGAGGCGATCATCAGCGCCTGGCATTACTTGGCCTCTCACTCCCGTCACTGTAGGAAGGGCGGTATGAGGTGTACTCAGCCCTTGAGAGAACCCCTCCTTTTAATCCTTTAAGGTCGACCTACATCCAGACTCTCGACTCTGGTAATCTTTCAAGGTCGACCTCCACCCAAATGTTCGAGTTCGACTTAGAGGTCCATACATTTATTGTTTTTTTCACCAACAAGACGTAAGAAAAAGCATCTAATTTTTGGTAATCTCAGTAGAGATTTGTGATGATATCCACCTTCCTTTGTGTAGTCTAACAGATTGATATATACGTGTTGTCATATATACAGTTAACGAAAACATATACTGTTAGTTACTCATAAGAGAATATGTAGATATATTATTAAGGGAGAAGTATAACTTAAGAATGCGTCTGAGCGTAGTAAGTGGTTATTTTTTTTAGATAACTTTCACTCGAATGTAAATGTCATTGTCAGTGGCCGTTCGTCCCCTGGTGGCCAGAGGGGAACTGCTGCGTGTAAACATGGCTGTCTGGACCACCCTATTGTCTGTTTATATTTAATTGGATGATTTTTTGTTCTTAGTATCTTTACCTGCGTCAGTCAGCTATATATATTCTAGTCTTGACTGAGTGACTGATAATGACTTACTGACTGAGAGGAATTGAACTTAAACGTCTATAATCTTTCGTAAACACTACAAGGTGATGTTGATGGCTAAGATGTACACACACACACACACCCACACCCACACACACATTACTGATTTCAAAAAACAAACAGATGATGCCTAATAGAAAACCTTTGAAGTTAATGACTGTAATTACTCCCAAGTGAAGCTGTGTAGAGAAACTCACTCACTCACGTGTGTACAGCCGGAGGTAAAAAAAATAAACTAATGAAGGCTGTGTTGCGCACGGCTGCCCTCACACGTTTTAGAACAGTCTCTTGTAGTCGAAATATTTACTGGTCCTGATGTGAAGAAAGAACAACACACACTCACTCCTTTGGCACTTTGAGATATCGCCATTTAATGTCTCTCTCAGTTCTGGCACCTTGAGACATCTCCACTTAACACTTATTTCAGTTTTAATATCTCTTATGATTTGGGTGACTTACTCAAGACGTGAGAGGTTGAGATTTTGTCTCCTTGATTCTGTGAAACTTGATTAACTTAACTTGATTGTCTCTTATTTATCTCTCACAGGTAAAGTTTAATTAACCTTTAGATAGGGGCGGACAGGTGAAAGTGATGGTGACTGTATAGAGGAAATTAGTGGTCGGATAGAGGAAAGTTAGTAGCCTGATAGGGGGAAGTGACAGTAGCCAGAGATTGGAAAGTGACAGTAGCCAGAATGAAGAAAGTAGCAGTAGCCAGAGAAGAGGTGTTGATAGATGGATCGATAGAGAGAGAAAGTCACAGACAGATACAGCAAGACACAGACTCTAACAGTGGGTAGAGTTACACTTAAAAAAGGCTCCATTTTCTCTCAAATATTTATAAGAGAAACGACAACTTTAACGGAGGTTTATGGGATAACTACTGTAAACAGTGTGTCGTGACTTGGCATTGAAAGAGAGAGAGAGATAGAGTGAGTTAGACCAAATGTATTGTATATATATATATATATATATATATATATATATATATATACTTCATTTTAGTCCATATAACACGCGGACTTTGAACATATAAATATATATATATATACTTCATTTTTAGTCCATTTAACACGCGGACTTTGAACATACAATCAACGACCTCACCAGCAAGGAATCGAACCCTCGACCTACTGGGTGTGACTAGGGAGCGCTTACCGGCTAGGCCACAAGGACACTAAAAGCAGTTCTAGACTCTGTTATATTTCACACAAAGCCTGTTCATCGAGCTGATGGCGCCGTGAACCTCATTGGGAAACTGCCCGTGCCACGTATGTGGTGTCAGTAGCATTTTACCGAATCCAGCTGGTATGAAACGCGAGGTACATATATATACTTCATTTTTAGTCCATTTAACACGCGGACTTTGAACATACAATCAACGACCTCACCAGCAAGGAATCGAACCCTCGACCTACTGGGTGTGACTAGGGAGCGCTTACCGGCTAGGCCACAAGGACACTAAAAGCAGTTCTAGACTCTGTTATATTTCACACAAAGCCTGTTCATCGAGCTGATGGCGCCGTGAACCTCATTGGGAAACTGCCCGTGCCACGTATGTGGTGTCAGTAGCATTTTACCGAATCCAGCTGGTATGAAACGCGAGGTACATATATATACTTCATTTTTAGTCCATTTAACACGCGGACTTTGAACATACAATCAACGACCTCACCAGCAAGGAATCGAACCCTCGACCTACTGGGTGTGACTAGGGAGCGCTTACCGGCTAGGCCACAAGGACACTAAAAGCAGTTCTAGACTCTGTTATATTTCACACAAAGCCTGTTCATCGAGCTGATGGCGCCGTGAACCTCATTGGGAAACTGCCCGCGCTCCCTAGTCACACCCAGTAGGTCGAGGGTTCGATTCCTTGCTGGTGAGGTCGTTGATTATATATATATATATATATATATATATATATATATATAATCCAAGAATCCTACGTTAGGTATTTAAACACGGCCATCACCTTTGATATATTTCTCTATATCCATTTTGCTAGATTAAGTTAAGTTCATTCATATTTGGAAACAAAGATTATAAAACACACGACTTGGCACTAATATATGTCCTACAGTTACCATACACCATTTACCTACTGTGTTCCTTTTTACCCTCTGTTTCACAATTTTTCCAGCGTGTTGTAAATGGCGATGTGTTTATCATCTAATTTCACTTAAGCTCTTCCGTTTTGAGTCTTGTAATGAATATATTTTTTTCTGCCATTGTTGTTGTTATGGGGGTAAAACTTATTCCCTTTCTGATGGTATTGTTAGTAATGGTGTCATTTATTGTTGGCAGGCCTATAGAGAGATGAACAGTATTATATTCTTGGTGGTTATCGGTGCTGGGAAGACATTGTGGGGGTTATTGTTGTTTTTAAGTGCAGGATCCTTTGTGTGTGTGTGACGGATATCTCTTAAGTCTCTCCCAGCCAGGTCTCTCTCTGACTATCTCATCATCTCTCTTCCTCGCCATCATCTCTCTAATCATCTCCCTCTTATCTCTCCCTCAGCGTCAATTGATTTACTTCGATGGTTCCTTCGATGAGACGTTTATAGAGGTCAGCCTTCGTCATCCAGGCACCAATAACCGCAATTTGGTGAGTATTGCCCATTTCTTGCCTCTTTTATGCCCATTTTTGACCCTCTTGCCCTTTAATGTATATCCCCTATCTTTTTGTTCCTTACCTGCCTTCTCTTTCCCTTTATCTACCTACCGTCATTAGCCCTCACGTGCCCTCTCTAACCCTTACCTGTCCTCATTAGCCCTCACGTGCCCTCTTTAACCCTTACCTTTCCTCATTAGCCCTCACCTGCCCTCTTTAACCCCTCACCAGCCCTCTCTAAATCCCTCACCTTTCCAGACACGTCGACACAACTGGTCAGTCTACGTCAACCCCGTTGGAGTAGACGCCGGGGTTAAGTTCTTCCAGTCGAGGTG
This sequence comes from Homarus gammarus, assembly GCA_958450375.1. Classification (NCBI taxonomy): domain Eukaryota; kingdom Metazoa; phylum Arthropoda; class Malacostraca; order Decapoda; family Nephropidae; genus Homarus; species Homarus gammarus. The sequence continues at coordinate 273,970 of CAUDMG010003229.1, forward strand.
TGTGGCTGCTGGCTACCGCTGGAACCCTTACCTCATCCACCTCGCCTTCCCCAACGATGTGAGTGACGCCTGCAGTATCATTTCGTGTGTGTGTGAGTGACTGAGTGACATGCTGGGAGTGTGTGAGTGGCTGAGTGACATGGTGGGAGTGTGTGAGTGGCTGAGTGACATGGTGGGAGTGTGTGAGTGACTGGTGACATGGTGGGCGTGTGTGAGTGACTGAGTGACATGGTGGGAGTGTGTGAGTGACTGAGTGACATGGTGGGAGTGTGTGAGTGACTGAGTGACATGCTGGGCGTGTGTGAGTGACTGAGTGACATGGTGGGGGTGTGTGAGTGACTGAGTGACATGGTGGGAGTGTGTGAGTGACTGAGTGACATGCTGGGCGTGTGTGAGTGACTGAGTGACATGGTGGGAGTGTGTGAGTGACTGAGTGACATGATAGGAGTGTGTGAGTGACTGAATGATATGCTGAGAGTGTTTGAGCGAGTGAGTAACATACTAGGGAGTATTTATCATGACTATCACCCCCAGATAAACTAATATTTCACCCCATAGACCCCAGAGATGTTAATATTTACCCCCATACACCCAAAGAGATAATCTACCCCATACCCCCAAAGAGTTAATCTACCCCATACCCCCAGAGAGACTACTACGAGCGTGAGTGTGGGCCAGAGGTTCCCCTGAGATGTGATGTCGGTGATCTATCAGGTCGCCTCGGCACCATCGACGTGGGAGACAAGAGATATGTCTTTGTTGACCGGAACCTTCCCCTGTGTGAGTAAATAAAATCAACAATTACATCAAGTAAACAAGAGAATCACATAAACAAGTAAACAAGAGAATCACATAAACAAGTAAATAATAACAACAATAATAATAATAATGGATTTAGAATATTTTGTCTTTTCTGGTTCATTTTCTACTTTATTTTATAATTTTTACCTCCCCTTACATCCCTCCCACATCCCCTCTCACAATCCTCTCACCCCTCTCACACACCCCTCTCATCCCCCTCAGCTGGTCCT
>CAUDMG010003229.1:280000-290000 GCA_958450375.1 Homarus gammarus
GGCAGGGGAAGGGTTGTGTACTGGCAGGGGAAGGGTTGTGTACTGGCAGGGGAAGGGTTGTGTACTGGCAGGGGAAGGGTGTTACTGGCAGGGAAGGGTTGTGTACTGGCAGGGGAAGGGTTGTGTACTGGCAGGGGAAGGGTGTGTACTGGCAGGGGAAGGGTGTGTACTGGCAGGGGTAGGGTTGTGTTATGTCAGGGGAAGGGTTGTGTACTGGCAGGGGAAGGGTTGTGTACTGGCAGGGGAAGGGTTGTGTACTGGCAGGGGAAGGGTTGTGTACTGGCAGGGGAAGGGTGTGTACTGGCAGGGGAAGGGTTGTGTACTGGCAGGGGAAGGGTTGTGTACTGGCAGGGAAGGGTTGTGTACTGGCAGGGGAAGGGTTGTGTACTGGCAGGGGAAGGGGTGTGTACTGGCAGGGGAAGGGTGTGTACTGGCAGGGAAGGGTTGTGTACTGGCAGGGGAAGGGTTGTGTACTGGCAGGGGAAGGGTTGTGTACTGGCAGGGGAAGGGGTGTGTACTGGCAGGGGAAGGGTTGTGTACTGGCAGGGGAAGGGGTGTGTACTGGCAGGGGAAGGGTTGTGTACTGGCAGGGAAGGGTTGTGTTCTGGCAGGGGAAGGGTTGTGTACTGGCAGGGGAAGGGTTGTGTACTGGCAGGGGAAGGGTTGTGTACTGGCAGGGGAAGGGTTGTGTACTGGCAGGGGAAGGGTTGTGTATGGCAGGGAAGGTTGTGTACTGGCAGGGGAAGGGTTGTGTACTGGCAGGGGAAGGGTTGTGTACTGGCAGGGGAAGGGTTGTGTACTGGCAGGGGAAGGGTTGTGTACTGGCAGGGGAAGGGTTGTGTACTGGCAGGGGAAGGGTTGTGTACTGGCAGGGGAAGGGTTGTGTACTGGCAGGGGAAGGGTTGTGTACTGGCAGGGAAGGTTGTGTACTGGCAGGGGAAGGTTTGTGTACTGGCAGGGGAAGGGTTGTGTACTGGCAGGGGAAGTGTTGTGTACTGGCAGGGAAGGGTTGTGTACTGGCAGGGGAAGGGTTGTGTACTGGCAGGGGAAGGGTTGTGTACTGGCAGGGGAAGGGTTGTGTACTGGCAGGGAAGGGTGTGTACTGGCAGGGGAAGGGTTGTGTACTGGCAGGGGAAGGGTTGTGTACTGGCAGGGGAAGGGTTGTGTACTGGCAGGGGAAGGGTTGTGTACTGGCAGGGGAAGGGTGTGTACTGGCAGGGGAAGGGTTGTGTACTGGCAGGGGAAGGGTTGTGTACTGGCAGGGGAAGGGTTGTGTACTGGCAGGGGAAGGGTTGTGTACTGGCAGGAGAAGGGTTGTGTACTGGCAGGGGAAGGGTTGTGTACTGGCAGGGGAAGGGTTGTGTACTGGCAGGGGAAGGGTTGTGTACTGGCAGGGGAAGGGTTGTGTACTGGCAGGGGAAGGGTTGTGTACTGGCAGGGGAAGGGTTGTGTACTGGCAGGGGAAGGGTTGTGTACTGGCAGGGGAAGGGTTGTGTACTGGCAGGGGAAGGGTTGTGTACTGGCAGGGGAAGGGTTGTGTACTGGCAGGGGAAGGGTTGTGTACTGGCAGGGGAAGGGTTGTGTACTGGCAGGGGAAGGGTTGTGTACTGGCAGGGGAAGGGTGTGTACTGGCAGGTGAAGGGTTGTGTACTGGCAGGGGAAGGGTTGTGTACTGGCAGGGGAAGGGTTGTGTACTGGCAGGGGAAGGGTTGTGTACTGGCAGGGGAAGGGTTGTGTACTGGCAGGGGAAGGGTTGTGTACTGGCAGGGGAAGGGTTGTGTACTGGCAGGGGAAGGGTTGTGTACTGGCAGGGGAAGGGTTGTGTACTGGCAGGGGAAGGGTTGTGTACTGGCAGGGGTAGGGGTGTGTACTGGCAGGGGAAGGGTTGTGTACTGGCAGGGGAAGGGTTGTGTACTGGCAGGGGAAGGGTTGTGTACTGGCAGGGGAAGGGTTGTGTACTGGCAGGGGAAGGGTTGTGTACTGGCAGGGGAAGGGTTGTGTACTGGCAGGGGAAGGGTTGTGTACTGGCAGGGGAAGGGTTGTGTACTGGCAGGGGAAGGGTTGTGTACTGGCAGGGGAAGGGTTGTGTACTGGCAGGGGAAGGGTTGTGTACTGGCAGGGGAAGGGTTGTGTACTGGCAGGGGAAGGGTTGTGTACTGGCAGGGGAAGGGTGTGTACTGGCAGGGGAAGGGTTGTGTACTGGCAGGGGAAGGGTTGTGTACTGGCAGGGGAAGGGTTGTGTACTGGCAGGGGAAGGGTTGTGTACTGGCAGGGGAAGGGTTGTGTACTGGCAGGGGAAGGGTTGTGTACTGGCAGGGGAAGGGTTGTGTACTGGCAGGGGAAGGGTTGTGTACTGGCAGGGGAAGGGTTGTGTACTGGCAGGGGAAGGTATGTGTACTGGCAGGGGAAGGGTTGTGTACTGGCAGGGGAAGGGTTGTGTACTGGCAGGGGAAGGGTTGTGTACTGGCAGGGGAAGGGTTGTGTACTGGCAGGGGAAGGGTGTGTACTGGCAGGGGAAGGGTTGTGTACTGGCAGGGGAAGGGTTGTGTACTGGCAGGGGAAGGGTTGTGTACTGGCAGGGAAGGGTTGTGTACTGGCAGGGGAAGGGTTGTGTACTGGCAGGGGAAGGGTTGTGTACTGGCAGGGGAAGGGTTGTGTACTGGCAGGGGAAGGGTTGTGTACTGGCAGGGGAAGGGTTGTGTACTGGCAGGGGAAGGGTTGTGTACTGGCAGGGGAAGGGTTGTGTACTGGCAGGGAAGGGTTGTGTACTGGCAGGGGAAGGGTTGTTGTACTGGCAGGGGAAGGGTTGTGTACTGGCAGGGGAAGGGTTGTGTACTGGCAGGGGAAGGGTTGTGTACTGGCAGGGGAAGGGTTGTGTACTGGCAGGGGAAGGGTTGTGTACTGGCAGGGGAAGGGTTGTGTACTGGCAGGGGAAGGGTTGTGTACTGGCAGGGGAAGGGTTGTGTACTGGCAGGGGAAGGGTTGTGTACTGGCAGGGGAAGGGTTGTGTACTGGCAGGGGAAGGGTTGTGTACTGGCAGGGGAAGGGTTGTGTACTGGCAGGGGAAGGGTTGTGTACTGGCAGGGAAGGGTTGTGTACTGGCAGGGGAAGGGTGTGTACTGGCAGGGGAAGGGTTGTGTACTGGCAGGGGAAGGGTTGTGTACTGGCAGGGGAAGGGTTGTGTACTGGCAGGGGAAGGGTTGTGTACTGGCAGGGGAAGGGTTGTGTACTGGCAGGGAAGGGTTGTGTACTGGCAGGGGAAGGGTGTGTACTGGCAGGGGAAGGGTTGTGTACTGGCAGGGGAAGGGTTGTGTACTGGCAGGGGAAGGGTTGTGTACTGGCAGGGGAAGGGTTGTGTACTGGCAGGTGAAGGGTTGTGTACTGGCAGGGGAAGGGTTGTGTACTGGCAGGGGAAGGGTTGTGTACTGGCAGGGGAAGGGTTGTGTACTGGCAGGGGAAGGGTTGTGTACTGGCAGGGGAAGGGTTGTGTACTGGCAGGGGAAGGGTTGTGTACTGGCAGGGGAAGGGTTGTGTACTGGCAGGGGAAGGGTTGTGTACTGGCAGGGGAAGGGTTGTGTACTGGCAGGGGAAGGGTTGTGTACTGGCAGGGGAAGGGTTGTGTACTGGCAGGGAAGGGTTGTGTACTGGCAGGGGAAGGGTTGTGTACTGGCAGGGGAAGGGTTGTGTACTGGCAGGGGAAGGGTTGTGTACTGGCAGGGGAAGGGTTGTGTACTGGCAGGGAAGGGTTGTGTACTGGCAGGGGAAGGGTTGTGTACTGGCAGGGAAGGTTGTGTACTGGCAGGGGAAGGGTTGTGTACTGGCAGGGGAAGGGTTGTGTACTGGCCGGGGAAGGGTGTGTACTGGCAGGGGAAGGGTTGTGTACTGGCAGGGGAAGGGTTGTGTACTGGCAGGGGAAGGGTTGTGTACTGGCAGGGGAAGGGTTGTGTACTGGCAGGGGAAGGGTTGTGTACTGGCAGGGGAAGGGTTGTGTACTGGCAGGGGAAGGGTTGTGTACTGGCAGGGGAAGGGTTGTGTACTGGCAGGGGAAGGGTTGTGTACTGGCAGGGGAAGGGTAGGTAACTGGCAGGGGAAGGGTTGTGTACTGGCAGGGGAAGGGTTGTGTACTGGCAGGGGAAGGGGTGTGTACTGGCAGGGGAAGGGTTGTGTACTGGCAGGGGAAGGGTTGTGTACTGGCAGGGGAAGGGTTGTGTACTGGCAGGGGAAGGGTTGTGTACTGGCAGGGGAAGGGTTGTGTACTGGCAGGGGAAGGGTTGTGTACTGGCAGGGGAAGGGTTGTGTACTGGCAGGGGAAGGGTTGTGTACTGGCGGGGAAGGGTTGTGTACTGGCAGGGGAAGGGTTGTGTACTGGCAGGGGAAGGGTTGTGTACTGGCAGGGGAAGGGTTGTGTACTGGCAGGGAAGGGTTGTGTACTGGCAGGGGAAGGGTGTGTACTGGCAGGGGAAGGGTTGTGTACTGGCAGGGGAAGGGTTGTGTACTGGCAGGGGAAGGGTTGTGTACTGGCAGGGGAAGGGTTGTGTACTGGCAGGGGAAGGGTTGTGTACTGGCAGGGGAAGGGTTGTGTACTGGCAGGGGAAGGGGTGTGTACTGGCAGGGGAAGGGTTGTGTACTGGCAGGGGAAGGGTTGTGTACTGGCAGGGGAAGGGGTGTGTACTGGCAGGGGAAGGGTTGTGTACTGGCGAGAAGGGTGTTGGCAGGGAGGGTTGTGTACTGGCAGGGGAAGGGGTGTGTACTGGCAGGGGAAGGGTTGTGTACTGGCAGGGGAAGGGTTGTGTACTGGCAGGGGAAGGGTTGTGTACTGGCAGGGGAAGGGTTGTGTACTGGCAGGGGAAGGGGTGTGTACTGGCAGGGGAAGGGTTGTCAGGATTTAGTTCACCCAATGCCCACCTACAGTAGTGGAGTGAACTGAAGGGCATCAACAGCAGGTCATAATACAGTTGTTGTGTTGGACGTCACGATAGGAGATAATTCCGCTTTGTTCCATTGATTTTTTTTAATTAGAAAAAAAGTGGTTGGTAGTGAAACGAACCAGGAACCTCTCAACAGTGACCCATAATGTAGTGTTGTGCTGTGTTGTGTTGTGTTGTGACAGCCAATAAACTAACCTAAGAGAGACTGATTGGTTGCTGTTCCTGATTCAAGCTCCGCCCACGCTGATGGCTGACACAACACCACTACTTCTTGAGTCACTGTTGAGAGGTTCCTGGTTCGTTTCACTACCAACAGATGGACCTTTGCACACATTGTTTTAATTTATGACTTGTTATAATATTATTATTGTTAATTTTAATAATACATGGCATGGTTTGTGTGTGTGTGTACGTATAGGTGTGTGTGTGTATGTGTATATGTGCGTATGTGTGGACGAACAAATGAAACACTGGTATGCGGTCATCGATCAACGCGCCCCGACATACATATCCACACACGGACAAAACCAGGTCATCACCCCCTACCAACCACCACCTCCTTCTGTAGTAACTCTACCTCCTTAACTACAGCAAGAGACACTTCGCCGGGAGAACGTCTGCCAGCCTCATGTTAGCGGCGGCGGAGGTGGTAGTGTGTGTGTGTGTGTAGTTGCTAAGACAATATTGTGGTCTCATTTCATATCGCGTCTCTCTCTCTCTCTCTCTCTCTCTCTCTCTCTCTCTCTCTCTCTCTCTCTTTCTCTCTCTCTCTCAACACAACGAGCTAATCACTAATATACATACATAATGACATACACATAAATGGTATATACATACATACATACATAGATGGCATGTGTACTTCGTCACTAATACACACAAAAATAAAAAGACAGCCAGCCAGAAAGTCAGACACACAGACATTTGGACACAATACCTCTAGACAAAATACCATTGGACAAAACAACACCGGACAAAAGACCACCATGTACATAGAGGGTATGTATGGAGCGGGCGTGTGTGTGTGTGTATGTGTTCCGGTATCCCTGAGTTACGGTCCCTCACTGAACAACTCCCAGTAACCAGTTTCCAATGCGCATCCTCTACTCCGCACGATATGACTGCCACCTCTCACCAAACACTTCTCTACCTCCGTTTTGTACATCCATTCACACACACACAGACAAATAAAGAATTTTTTGTTTTGCATATATCTTATATTAAATATCTAAATAAACCATAACAAATTATATATTACTTTATATTTTTGATGGAGAAAAATATAAGTTAATTAAGTATATGGCAACTGAGATATCTCAATTTGAGGGGGGCAGGAATCCAGGACGGTCATGGAATCACTAGTGCATACGTCGTCGTGGAGGGAAGATATACGTATCTACGTCTCCGCGTTTCCACCATTGTAAAAACACAAAAGTAATCCTTAAAACAATAATACAACTTCAAATCTGACTTAAGTGTCGAACAAAAGTTTCTGAAGGTGTGAAATTTCATGTGACGTGATAACTGTTGGTGAACATTATACTAACTACAAATGCTGTTATCGTTCGCAAATTAACACAGCATTATGCCTTTTAATATTAGACGAAACTCCACTGGACATTTTCTCGTCGGACCTAATAACCTGTTAAGTGAGGTGGAATTTTGTCCCAACTTCTATGTATATAATACCTGTACTAATTATATGTAATTATCTCTATATAATTACTCGAGGAATAATTAACTTCAAGACATATGTTAGTATACAGTACAAACACACAAACACACTTATACACACGTATATATTTCCACATATATCCGGCTTACAGAGACAGTATAAACACACACATACATAGGCATGCACTTACACTTGTCCTCAGCACACATACACAATACTGTATACACATGAATACATACACAAGTATATGTACGGTACACACGCAGACACACAATATACAATATACATTATTAAATTGGACATTGATTAAACGTCTCATGTGTGTATTAAGATGAGTCACAACGAGGGTGTAGAAATTCCTCCATGTACACGTGTCATCGTTTGAAGCACCATGGTGTTATTTTGTGTACGTACATGTGTATGTAATAGTTTAGTATATTCACACACACATGTAAATGAAAACGATTAGTAATTGCTCATTAGTCTTGAATAATGAATGATGTGCTCGTATAACAGGTGATGTGCGTGACCAAGTGAAGCGTTGCTCTCTCTCTCTCTCTCTCTCTCTCTCTCGTCAGAATTCTTAACTCAGAGCATTTTTATCTATTTACAGTGCTTGTCGCTCTATCTAAACCTTCAAAAGAGAGTTTAATACCCTAAGACAACACTGAACAAACAGTATTTTTCTAAATTATTTTATATTTTTGACAAGAACATAGAAAAACGCATCTGTAAATGAAGAAACATTATGGGAGGAAATAGTAGTAATGAATATGGAAAAAACGAAAACAACGGAGAAACAAAAGAGACAGTGAGTAAAGGCAATTAAAGAAAATCTGGAAGAGGTATGGCTACAATTAATAGAAAACGAAAATGAGATTAATGACAGAAAATAAAAGACAAAGTATGACAGACTAATGTATTATTAACTTGTTCCTGTGCGTAATGTCGATAGAGAGACAGTCTGACAGATATAGGCACAGTGAAAGTTATCGTCGATATAAATGGTAGAAGTCAGAGGGAACAACATGAGTAATACAAAACCGCCATAACAGCAGCAGACAGAAAACAGCAGCTGTAGCAAATGCAGTAAACAAGCAGCAACAGAAACGAAGATAAAGAAATCTTCACTAGCTAACAGCAGTAATCGGAACGCCAAACCTACACTACACAGCAACAGAAACAGCAGTAATAAAAACCAACAGCAACAGAACCTCACAGCAACAGAACCTCACAGCCGTTAACAGCAAAAAAGACACGAGAGAAAATTAGATGCTGCAGCGGTACTGGCATTAACAGCAGTATTAAGCAGAAATCAGGAACCACAAGCAAGTGAGGCAGTGAAGCATCATTAGGGCCTGAAACAGCGTGGTGGAGGAGGAGGCGAGGTGAGGCGAGCATGGGGTGTGGGGTGAGCGTGCCTGAGTCCACCACCCCAGAAGTACCACAGGATGGGTACTTCAAGGAATCTCTCAATGGCGCTGGTCTTATGCCCCCAGTAAGTATAAATATTTGTATTGTAAACCGTAAATACTTTTAATATACCCCTAAAACACCTATATCATACGATCATTACCAGTAACACATACACACCTGTAATACACAAATATACAAGCTTTCTTCCTTCGGGGTATGGCTGGGTGCGGAGTCACCTTGTTATTGCACCAGATTCTATACTAATCAAAATGGCGACGAAAATACGCTTAGACTCCACCCTTTGTGTGTGTGTGTGTGTGTGTGCGTGTGCTAGAATAATTCCTAAGTTATATCAAGCATCGTTGAGTGTTGACATATACAGTCTACCTGACTATATCATCAACTCTCTACTTGTTTCCTTTCCCTTCTTATCTCTGCATGTCATCACTGTTTACCATCTTCCTTGTTATCGCTCAAATATCATCCTTGTCTCCCTTGCTATTTTCTTACTTAATACCATAATTTAGCGCCATAACTACCATTGCTACCATGCCCCCTCTACCATGACCTGTCCGTGGGTGTTGCAGCAGGTATGTGACGGCCGCAGTACCATAATTCTTACTTCCGAGGATACCATTACCGTCGTCACCTCCCCAACAGTAGTCCGAGCAGCGCGGCTTGTGTATACCCAGGTACTGTGACGCCTTCCCTCCTACTCTCCCTTACTCCTTCCCTCCCTTATACCCACCCTTAAACGTTCCCTTTCTCCTCTTCATTCCCCCTCCCTCCCTCCCTCCCTCTCTTTCCTCCCTCTCTCCTCCCCTATACCCCCTTCTTCCCTCCCTACCTCCATCCCTCCTTTCCTCTCTCTCTCTCTCCATCCTTACTCACTTTTTTCCTCCCTCCTTCCTTCCCTCCCCTAATTCCTCCCTCTTTCCCACCCTTTCACGCACGTTTCGGCCACTTGGTAGGGGCCGAAATGTATTTGACTAAATCGTCCCGCAGAATGTGTGTCTCTATGCCTCGCACACCCTTACCCCACAAGTCGCGTAGCAACACCTAAACAACCGCACGACAGTATGCTCTGTTACGTCCGGATTCATGTACAGTACAAATCAAATCCGGATTTCATTTACAAGTAGACGAACGCTTGAAGACTAGTTGACGTCAAACGTTTATTGTATGTTGTTGTGAATATATTACGTATATCGTCATTAAATACCAACGAACACAATATTTGTAAACAGTAAGTTGAAAATACATCATTATTTACGTAGATAGAGCTCAACACCTCACCTTATTGTAGATGTTGGAGTAGTAAATAAACACAAACATAAACTCGTGTTCACTAGAGCTTAGAGTCATAGGTACAGGTTTATATACACGATACTACTATAGTCCTTAGAGTCAACTGTCCATTTGAAGGTCGACTGGTCTAGATGAATTGTTTAAGACAAGGCAGTGGACGCAGCACATACCAGGCCAGAACACAATGAGTACCTACACCTGTGTTACCTGTAAGACACCTGTGTTATCGTCTGGACACCTGCTGTTATCTTCTGTACACCTGTTGTTATTCCTCTCTCTCTCTCTCTCTCTCTCTCTCTCTCTCTCTCTCGTCTAAGGCAGACTCAGTTAACCTTTCTATCCGTGTTGCTGACGTCAATGTTCTGCTGTCTATGAGAGATAACTTTTGCACTGACATTTTACCTCTCTCTCTCTCTCTCTCTCTCTCTCTCTCTCTCTCTCTCTCTCTCATTTATCATGTTACCTTAAAATACGACATTCGCTATATTAGGATCACTGCTAAGGGTGTCGTAGATAGACTGGTAGACTGGCATGGTAAATAGACTGGTAGACTGGTATGGTATATAGACTGGTAGACTGGTATGGTAAATAGACTGGTAGACTGGTATGGTTATAGACTGGTAGACTGGCATGGTAAATAGACTGGTAGACTGGTATGGTATATAGACTGGTA
>CAUDMG010003229.1:295000-542500 GCA_958450375.1 Homarus gammarus
AGGAGGAGGAGAGAATAATCTTGCATGCCCTCTTTTGCACTTTTTCTAGGTGTTTACGTTGTGTGGCATTTAGGGAGGAAGACCAGGTGGGGGAGGCATAGGTGAGCTTGGGAAGTATGAATGTTGTGTAAACACTGAGGAGCTCGTGTGCAGGAACTCCGAGGGACTTGAGTCGGCGGAGGAGGTGGAGACGGAAACTGGAGGATTTGACAACTTCATTGACGTGTGGCTTCCAATTTAGTTTGTTGTCTATGGTGACGCCGAGGAGCTTCGTGGAATCTACGACCTGGAGTGTGTTCGGACCTAGAGTAATGGAAGGAGGTGGGACAATGTCGGAGGAGAGGTTGATGTGCATAACCATGGTCTTGGTATGGTTGATGGTGACATGGTTGTTGGTAGCCCAGTTTTGGAGACTGTTCAATAAATCCTGAAGGGCGGTATAGTTGGGAGCAGAATTGTTGACGCTGATCCCAATGGTGGAGTCGTCGACATATTTCCAGCGAGCAGGGGTTTCTCTTAGGGCATCATTGATGAGCATAAGGAAGCAGAGTGGTCCCATCTTGGTGCCTTGGGGGACGCCACAGGTGAGTGACTGAAAGGTGGAGACAGCCCCTCGGAAGCGTACAGCTTGGCGTCGGTCACTGAGGAAGTCTGTAAGCCATGGTATGAGGCTTCTTCGAAGCCCGAGGTCAATAGCTTTGTTGATGATTATATTGTGGTCGACTAGGTCGAACGCTTTAGTGAAATCAATGAAGGCGACAGCTACAGACGTTTTTCGTTTCTCGAGATGGCGGTATATGTAATCGAGAAAGCTGACAAGACAGTGAGTGGTGGAGGAAGTTTTCATGTTGCCAAATTGCTGAGGGTCTACGACTCCTGCAATATCAGCATAAGCCCAGTCGAACACAAAACTTTCACAGATTAGGCTGGGTATTGGGGTGATTGCAATAGGTCGTAGCTGATTTAAGGATTGTGGGCTGGTTGACTTGGGCACTGGTGATACATAAGAGGTCTTCCAGTCAGCTGGGCATCTGGCTTGACTGAGAGAAGCATTGATGATGGAGCAGAGGGGTTTAGCAAGCTCCGGGGAGAACTCCTTGAAGAGTTTCATTGGTAAGTCAATGGGGGTGGTAGAGCGTTTTAATTTTAGTTTGTCCAGGCGTTTTGCTACGTCAAATTCTTCTACTAAGTCAGTGGGAAGGGAGGCTGGTAGGTAAGCAGGGAGAGTGGTTGTGTCAAGCCGTGGGAGCGTCTGGCATATAGTAGCGAAATGGTTGTTTGTTTGCTCAGCTGCGTCAACACTAGTGAGATGGCTAAGGAAGGGGAGGGGGTGTGTCTTATTGTTTAGTCCACAGAGTTCTTTAAGCTTACCATACCATTGACTGATGTTGGTCTGTTTCAGGTGTTGTAATTTGGTTGGGTAGTGGGACTTCTTTGCAGTGCGTATTTCGCGGATGACTCGGTTGCGAAGGGACCTGTAGCGGATGTGGTCACTGAGATGAAAGGCTCTGTCTCTCTGTTGCATAAGTCTTTTGATCCGAGGTGTGATCCAGGGCAAGTCAGCTGGGTGAGATCTGACGGACTTCTCGGGGAAGAAGTGGTGGTGAGCTTGCGTGGTGGTGTTGGTATAATTTATCCATTTGGTTTCCACGTCATCCACGCTAAGTACTTCAGTCCAGGGATGGTGAACTATCCACTGCCCGAAGAGGCGCACTGCAGAGTCAGTAATCGGCCTGTAGGTCTTGATGTAGGGTCTCTGTACTTGAGTGGGAGTGGCAGCTGGGGACCAGAGCACTGATAAGTGTGTGCTACACCCGATAGGAGGCATTGGTTGAGGTGGTTGGTACTGGTCCGCTAAGTCAGTTAAGATAAGGTCCAGGGTATTTTGACCGTGTGTGGGGAAGGTCACAACTTGTGATAGTGATAGCTGGTCCTGGATATCAGTGGTGTCAATTTCATTTAAATCCCCACATATTAACTTGTGTGTGTGTGTGTGTGTGTGTGTGTGTGTGTGTGTGTGTGTGTGTGTGTGTGTATGCGTGTGTGTGTGTGTGTGCGTGTGCCTGTGTGTGTGTGTGTGTGTGTGTGTAGAGTGAATGATGAAACGAATTGACACTCAAATCTGATTATCTGTCAATCATTTGCTTTTAATTTCTCCATCAAACTATCTATCAATTATTTATCTACCCATCTCTCCCGCCCTCCCTTCCTCTCTGACGATGACCTCTCCGACAGGCTCCACGGGTCGTACGAGGCCCTGGAGGGCGGACAGAGTATGGACGCTATGGTTGACTTGACGGGAGGCTTGGCTGAGAGGTTAGAAATAGCGGAAATGCCTGACAAGATGAAACTCTACAAACTCCTCAACAAAGCCTCCAAGAACGGCGCCTTCATCACCGCCTCCAGGAAGGTAATGGGTTCATGGGCAGGTGCTATGAGTTGAGCAGGTGTTATAGGGAGGGCAGGTGTAATAGGTTCATGGGCAGGTGTATGGGGAGGGGAGATGCTATGGGTAGGACAGGTGCTATGGGTAGGGTAGGTGTTGTGGGGAGGGGAAATGTAGTGGGTTCATGGGCAGGTGTTATGGGTAGGTTAGGAATAATAACCTTATGGGCAGATAATGTAAACAATAAACAACACATAGAAAAAGATAATGCAAAAAATAGATAAGAAGATATAATAAACACTAAACAATGTATAAAAAGACAAATAATAAATTCTGTACTTTTGTTTATTGTTTAAGTAACTTTATAAGAGGGAACAATATTTTATTAGGTTAGGTTTGGTTAGGTTAGGTTAGGTTAGGTTAGGTTAGAGAGATCTCTGTACTTTTCTCTTTGTGTCTTTAGTTTTAATAAAGTTTTTTGTATCATTCAAGGTTGTTTTTACAGGAGTACTGCAGCAGTGTGAGAGACGAGAGTGTCCTACGAGCCTCTTGTTGTTAGTTGAGGTTTACTCTTGTGTTATGTTGAGCTTTTTACAGTATATATATGATCCATCTGTGTTGACATCTGATAAATGATCAGGGTTTGTTTTGGTTCAGGTTATAGTTATCTCTCTCTCTCTCTCTCTCTCTCTCTCTCTCTCTCTCTCTCTCTCTCTCTCTCTCTCTCTCTCTCTCTCTCTCTCTCATGCAGTAATCGCCAGCTTCGTGTCCCCCCTTTACAGAAAGATCAACCTCGACGTCTGCTGTTTCTTGAAGACGTAAGATTTACCATTAATGTGTCCCTCCACTCACCCACGTCTCCTTCCACTCACCCATCTCCCTTTGCCACCCATCTCCTCCTCCACCTACCTTTCTTCCACGCACCCACCCTTCCATCCCTCCTCCAACCACCCATCCCCTTCTAACCAGTTATTTCCCTTCCACCCACCCACTCACCAATCCCTCCTCCACCCATCCATCTCCTCCTTCTAACCACTTACTTCCTCTCCACCCACCTCCTCCACCCACTCGCCCTCACACTCACTAAGTAGACAACCTTGTACAACTGTTAATAAGCACAATAATCCTTCCTCATCTTTACGTCCCCGCCATTTATCATTCTTCGTGCTTCCTACATTCTTCCGTCCGGCCGTCCGTTTGACTCGTTTTGGAACTCAGTTTGACCCAGATGTATTGGCGGGAACGTAGATGATTTTCTGAGATTAATTGTTTATCTACTCTGTCCTCAATTCTTCGTCTTATTCCGTTATCTCTCTCTCTCTCTCTCTCTCTCTCTCTCTCTCTCTCTCTCTCTCTCTCTCTCTCTCTCTCTCTCTCTCTCTCTCTCTTTCGGATAAACGATAAACAACTAATCAACCATTAATCTCACTTCTCCTTCATCATATTCTCTCTATTCATTGTTCAATTTGTTCATGTAAGTACTTCACGTTTTGTTCACATAGTTTCCCTTCTTTATTATTGTGTAGCTTAGTATCAATGTTCAATGTACAACTCTTTCCATTTTGTTCCAAGTAATAAATAGTTCATAGTTGTTGTTGATGTTCTTTCTAAATATTCTGTACCATTTTGTTTCATGTAGTTAGTGGGAGTTCATTGTTGCTGTTCCTTTGAAATATTTGTTATCACTTTATTCTAATTTAGTTTTAGTTACTCGGTGTTTGATGTCAAGTAATGTGTTCCATGTGAATTGTTTCATTGTTGTGCCACTATTATAATCCTGATATTTCTTGTAATTCATTTGGGTAGTTCCACACACACACACACACACACACACACACACACACACACACACACACACACACACACACACACACACACACACACACTCACACACATTGTTCATTACTGCACCACGCTAAGTTTTGTTCCACGCCATCCCAGAACAAAACTTGAAGATATCCGCCAACGCTTTTAGTTCAAAGTCAACACTTGAAGACCTTTAGAAACACTTGGCGACCCATGACAGCACACTTGGAGACCTCTGCCAACAGTTTTAGATCTCTGACAACACTTGGAGACCTCTGCCAACAGTCTTAGATCTCTGACAACACTGTGGAGACCTCTGCCAACACAAATCTCTGACAACACTGTGAAGACCTCTGCCAACACTTAAATCTCTGACAACACTTGGATACCTCTGCTAACAATCTGCTCAAAGCAGAACCTTGTGATAACACTACCCTTGCTTGTAGTAAATGTCTCTGACCACCTTGGTGCTGGCCGTGATATTGACAGGGCGACTGGAAGATGTCCTACAAGACGGATGAACACGGACTAGTCGATGGCCACGCCTACACCGTGTCAGGTGTGGCCACTGTGTCTCACCAGGACATGGGACACGTCCACCTGGTGCGCGTTAGGAACCCTTGGGCCAACGGTGCTGAGTGGAACGGTGAATGGGCTGACAGGTACGTGTGAGAGACATTGCCGACCAGCTTATCGGTGAATGTTTAAGTCTATGGTTTATTCTTATTAAAGAAAACGAGTTTATATAATTTTCAATTAATTTTTATGGCTAACTATGCTACAATATCGGATATCATTAATAACTGATAATAATTGATAATACGAGAAGAAATGTATAATGAATAATAATAGTAATAACATATAATAAATAATAATAATTAATATGAAGTCTAGTGTAATATTATGATTGAAATATAACTTATAATGTTCTTGAAGTGGAAACTTATTAATCTTAGAATTACTCCTCTGCAACTCCCTTTCCTTTCTTCCTTCTCTTCCTTTTTCTCATAATTCCTCCCTTACATCCCGTCGTGTTTTCTTCCTTCTTTCCCTTCCTCCGTCATTCTTTCCCTTCATTCCTCTCTTTCCATTATTCCTTCCTTCCTTCCCTCACCCCCTTTCCTTCCTTCCCTCTCTCTTTCTCCCTTTCCTCTTTCCCTCCTCCCTTCCTTCCCTCCTTCTCTCCTTCTTTCCTTCCTTCCTTCCTTCCCTCAGTGACGACAAATGGAAGGGAGTGTCGGATTACCAGATGAAGAAACTCGGGAGAATCAACACTGAGGATGGAGAGTTTTGGATGAGTTATAAAGACTTTTGTGACCAGTTTGAGGAGGTGTCCGTGTGTACCATTGGACCTGATTTCGACAAAGATGGAACTGTCGATCACGTGGAGCAGGTAAGCTGATTGTTGAGGTTGTGGTTGTGATGGTGAGTGTAGTGCTGTTAAATGTTTGGTTGAAGTTGTTGGTGGTGGTGGTGGTGATGGTGATGGTGGTGATGGTGGTGGTGATGATGATGTTGACGATGATGATGATGATGATGGTTGTGGTTGTGGTTAGTAGGAGTGATGAAGCAAAGTTGAAAGAGAGAAAGAGAATAAGAAACAGAGAAAGATAAAGTGAGAGAGAGAGAGAGAGAGCAAAAAGAAACAGAGAGAGAGAGAGAGAGAGAGAGAGAGAGAGAGAGAGAGAGAGAGAGAGAGATACAGTGAAACAGAGAGAGAAACAGATAGAAAATAGAGAGAAAGAGGAAGAAAGAAAAAAGAGAGAGAGAGAGAGAGAGAGAGAGAGCAAAAAGAAACAGAGAGAGAGAGCAAAAAGAAACAGAGAGAGAGAGAGAGAGAGAGAGAGAGAGAGAGATACAGTGAAACAGAGGAAGAAAGAAAGAAAGAGAGTGAGAGAGAGAGAGAGAGAGAGAATCAATCTATCTTTCATCCAGGCTTTCTCCCTCGCTACAGGTGAAGGCCATCAAGGGAGAGTGGGTCAAGGGGGTGAGTGCTGGAGGAAGCAGAAACGACTTCGAGAAATTCGCCACCAATCCCCAGTACCTCCTGACAGTGACTGAACCTGGTGAGATAGATAGATAGATAGATAGATCCAATATGGTTTAGCATCATTATTATTTTGCAGGAATTATCATTGATTACCCTAGAATAACAGGTTTTACTCTCTCTCTCTCTCTCTTTCTCTCCTCTCTCACACAGACACAAAAGACGACAATGCCTGCAGTGTGTTGGTAGGGGTGATGCAGGAGCACAGAAGGTCACACCGTCACCTTGGAGTCAAGATGCAACAGATTGGCGTCGTTCTCTACCGGGTAAGTTAGTAGGAACTCTATAGGGGTAATGGGGTGCCTATTGGGTCCCTGGGGGTGTCTATAGGGGTGTTTAGGGAGTCTATAGGATATTTGAGGTGTCTATAGGGTATGTGAGGGTATCTATAGGTGTATCTGAGGTATCTACAAGGGTGTTTATAGGGTCTCTGGGATGTCTATAGGGTCTCTGGGGTGTCTATAAGGGTGTTTGGGTGTTTATAGGGTCTCTGGGGTATCTATAGGGTCTCTGGGGTGTCTATAGGGTTTCTGGGGGTGTCTATAGGGCCTCTGGGGTGTCTAAAGGGTCTTTGAGGTGTCTAAAGTAACTGATAAGGTTTTTTTTAACATGTATATATGTTTGTATTCCAACCTACAGACAGAGGACCCGGAGCATCGCCTACCAGCCACTCACTTCTTCTACAACTACGAGGAAGGAACCTCCGGGGTCTACATTAACTTCCGAGAGGTGTTGTGCCGGGTAGAGTTGAATCCCGGACATTATGTCATCATTCCTGCCACCTTCTTGCCAGATTCTCCTGGACACTTTATGGTCAGGGTCTACTCCCCCAAGTCTTTCGATCTCAAGATGCTGCCGAATGAACTCTCTCTTAAATAATAGTTTTGTTGTTGATGTCAGCTCTTGAAGGATGCTATTGATGCCAGTTTTTGGAAGATACTATTGCTGTCAGCTCTTGGAGGATACTAGTAACGTCAGCTTTTGCAAGATGCTATTGATGTCAGTTCTTGGAAGATACTATTGACGTCAGCTCTTGGAGGATAATTAGTGACGTCAGCTCTTGGAGTATGTTATTGACGTCAGTTCTTGGAGGATACTAAAAAGCCAGCTCTTGAAGGAATATTAGTGACGTCAGCTCTTGGAGGATATTAGTGACGTCAGCTCTTGAAGGATACTATTGACGAAAATGATCTTACAATATTACGTTCACTGTTAATTGAAAAAAAAATAACACTACAGATTATTTAGGCAACGACTCTTGACGTTGTTAAGTATCTAAGGTATAGTCTCAGTGTAATATTTACGTTATAGTTAGGTTACCGTTGTGTTTATTAGAGTGGAAGTAAGTCAGGCTTTGTTTACATTGGCTGTGGGTGGACAAAACAGCCAAGCAAACAAACACAAAACTCAAACAATTACAAACAATGAGGATAATGTGGTAATGATCGTCCTTCATTCCTTCCTATCTTAATCTCCTTACCATAAAAATAATAACTTCGCCAGCACGAGCAATCATTATCGTTTAGCGTTCACGTGATTCGTCCTCTTCTCCCCCCCCCCCCCCCCCTTTACTTCTGCATGGCAGGCGAAAGTCCACTCGTCATCTTCTCGTGCTGGCGCTGGTGTTGATGGTAAGAGGCTGAGATACGTGTACATGAGGTCGCCTTTTAATGTATCTGTGATAACTAGTCCGTCCTGGGTTTGTATTGTACTATTACACTTCTGAAGTCACCTGAAGATTAGCCCCCCAGTTTAACCACCATAACCTAACTTACCATAACGCTAGTTGAACCCAACCTAACCTAAGTGTTTGAATACGTAGCTTAAGAAGGGAGAATGCGTCTGAACTAGGTTATTTAGTCCCCAAAATAAAGTCAAAATTGTACTCTGATGGCTGTATGGTATCTAGATACATTTTCTCTTTGCCATTTGCGTAAGAACCTTTAAGAATTCAAAGTGAGATAGAAACATTGCTTGAGAACTTGAGTGACAGTTGTACTACACGATAAACTACTTGTGATATAATGTGACCTGTAATTTACGTGTGTTTGACCATTTTTATGTCAATAAAGATAATAATTCTGCTTAACTTAACCTTGCCTAACCTAACCTAAGATAACTTAACCTTGCCTAACCTAACCTAAGATAACTTAACCTTGCCTAACCTAACCTAAGATAACTTAACCTTGCCTAACCTAACCTAAGATAACTTAACCTTGCCTAACCTAACCTAAGATAACTTAACCTTGCCTAACCTAACCTAAGATAACTTAACCTTGCCTAACCTAACCTAAGATAACTTAACCTTGCCTAACCTAAGAAAATCTGACTAATAAAATCAAGGTTGTCAAATTTAAACTAACTTAACCTATATACAGTATTTATCTCTCTCTATTTATCTTTGTGCCTGTCTGTCTATGTCTATTTAAATTTACGTTTGACAATAGATTATATTTGTAAACAAAACTCGTATGTCGTTGTTACTATATCAAATAAATAAATAAATTTATTACGTTTGATAACTTGAAAAAAAATCCGGATTGAGGATTTGGTCGACCAGGTGAACCTCGGGTGTAAACAAAGGCTCACTGTAGCCTCCAGGTTTATCAATATAGATCAAATAACATAAGAAGGAGGATAATATACCGGTAAGTCTTTATAAAATCGCTTGTAGGAAATAAAATGTGTGTAAATATTGATTTAGAATGAAATTTAACCTTTAAATCAGGTAGGTAACTTGACCTGGCTGAGTGTGACTGAGTTCAGCCGGGGCTTATCTTAAAGTAATTCAGTAATTTGGGGTGGGGCGTATCGAAAAGTATTCAGTATTTTGGATCTCTAATTCAGTAGTAGTAGTAGTAGGTAGTTGGCAGCTACCAAACAGGGAGGTACTACCGCCTGGGAAGATATTGGAAGCATAATTTGTTGTCTATGGTAGACCCTGCTGCCATTTGGCATCACGAAAATTGTGACCAAGTCCCAGGCTGTTGATCTAACTTTATGCCTCATTTGCACGCAATTGCAGGGTCTCAATTATTTCTCTTACTTTGAAAACAACATACATATATTGTTTCTCACTCTTGATCTTTTTTTTTCTCAATTCTGTATGTTTGTATTATTATTATTATTATTATTATTATTATTATTATTATTATTACCATTTTTATTATTATTACCATTTTTATTTATTTTTTTATTTAAATATGAATTATTATTATTATTATTATTATTATTATTATTACTGGTATTACATTTTCGCCTCCCAGGCTCCGATGTGGGTCAGTGACCTGTGCCAGGGTGGGCTAATCCCAGTAAAAATAAATAAATAAATAAAAAATTTGGGTTTATAGCATTATAAATATGTAATTTTTGGCTTATATCAAAATTTGACTCAATATCAACCATTTTTATTAGGTAGTGGATAAATTACCAGTCACAGCAAAGTACCCCAACAGGCTCTTTGGGCTATTTTACCGGTCTATTGCTTATGTAATATAAATGATATAATACAGCCCGTATTCTATGCAAGTGAAGGTACTGGTAGGTTAATAGGTTTGGCTGGTATGAAGGGTATGAAGTGCTGTTTGGGTACAAAATGCAGTAAAGGTGGAGAGCACCAGAATTAACTTACAGAGTTAAACCACAATTTCTGGAGATATTACTATTTGCATGATGCTGAACACGAAAGTGGAACTGAGAATTCACAGATCCTATTTGAACCTGACCTAAACTACCTAACCTTATTTAAGCTTACCTAACCTTACCTAACTTCCCAACCTGTGCATTGTCATTTCGATTTTCTTACTATATTCCAAAGAACATCCCTAGAAAAAATTAACGAATTCAATAAAATATACTGTAAATGATGACAAACATGCCCGATGAGATCGTCATCGGTTTCTTGACATGTAAACAAAGACTGCTGATGCTGCCGCTTAACAGACGGCATGAACCAAAACATGGTCACCACAGGAGATCCGACGGCGCCATAATTACGGTAAATAATTTATTTCTTCGCCTACAAAGGACACGAGACATGAAATTGCTGTCATATGATCAGTGGTCGCAGTGTTTTTACCTCATTATTTCCCTCTTCTTTCATGCCCTACCCACTAATAAGTAATTTGTTATCGAAGGACAGGATAAAATTATAAAACAATACAATGTTACCTCCTCAGTATCATCCAAACAACTTCTGAACATTTGGTGTAATTCCATAAAGTCCTTCAGGTGCTAACTGCCTCCTCCACCTTTACCCAAGATGATGTTTATATGAAAATCGCCAAACTAACAGTATAATAATTACAAGTCCTTGTTATTTGTTGGTACAGTACTGTATGAATTTATAATCATTTACATAAAAATTTTCTAAAGTTGCCAGCTTTTCATGTATGCTCAGGTGTATGCTATACCTGTTTGTGTGTGTTTTCTCAGATGTATACTTTACTTGTTTGTGTGTGTGTGCTTGAATGTATACTGTATGTTTGTGTGTGTGTGTGCTCAGGTGTATACTATACTTGTTTGTGTGTGTGTGTTCAGATGTATACTGTACAAGTTTGTGTGTGTGTGCTCACAGATGTGACTTTTTCTCCCACTTACAGTACTGTACAATAGTTCAGATCTTAAGCATTATGTTCTTATGATTACTTGTTATCATATGTATGGTAGCTACTGTATGTTTTTGTAATTGATTTCAAGTGATTTATTTTTTCCATTTACATTAAATTATTAGTTGAAGTGAAACAAACCCAACAGTATTTTCACTGTTCAGAATGGAGTACTATACAGTATCTAATTCTGTACAGTACAGTACAGTAATATCTCCGTTAGCCGGATTCCATCAAACCCGGTTCTCTTCGATATTGAAATTTTTTGGAAAATCGTTCCCAAAGCCGGAATTTTCCAGAAAATTCCGGCTTTGGTAACGATTTTCCGAGGAGCACAATTTCCGGAAAATTACGAGAACATGTTCCCGATACAGGGGTACCCAGAAAATTCCGGGGATGAAGGATTTTTTACGGCTTTGAGAGAGTCGTCTTGTTACCCGGAAATCTCTCATTCCCGGAAGTGCTCTACACCAAATGTTCCGACTAACGGAGATATCACTGTATATCAAAATGTTACAAAATAATTGCAAAATTTCACCTAATTCACCATCCTCCTTAATTCAGAAGGGTTGAGCATCTGTTGCGAAGGGTCTCCTATGTGCTTTATACAGTATTTATGAGTGTGTAATTTTTGCAGTTACTTTGTGGACGAGGAGTGTTGACTGTCCCTAAAGGAAGATGTGGCCCATTATGATGACTTTCCTGAGGACATATGCTCCCTATGTCACTCTCCCAGCTGCAGCAGTTATTGGATTTATTGGGTGAGAACTTTCTTCCTCAGAATCTTAGTGAAAAATGACCAATTATCTTCTTTATCAATGCAGTCAAAGTACCACTAGCTTTATGTGCAGCTTCTGCTCCCATGGGTGCTGTGTAAAGTTTAGACTTAAGATGCAGAAACAAATAGCTGTTTACTTTTATTCTGTAGGACTGTAGTCACTAAAAACAAATGGAGAAAATTGAAAACCATGGAAATAATGTAGCCAACCGGCCTATTGCAGACTCCTTATTTTCTTATGTTCTTATGTTAAGTGGTAAGATATGACTGGGTGAGAAGGCTGCTATCTGCATTAACTTTGCCCACATAGGTATAGTATTTCCCACCTGAGCAATTCAAGGCCATTTAAAAGGATTCAAGTTCTGGCAGAGGATTTTATACAGTCACCCACAATAGTCTTGTCGCCTCTCCTCCTGAACCACAAACCCCAAGATTCAGACTCATGAATCCGAAGCATTTATGGACAGAATAATGCATCAATGTCTACTGCTTTGGGTACACAAGTCTGATTCTCAGGGTTCACAATTCAGGAGAGGCGACAAGAATTATGTAAGTGACTGTGCCTATGTGAATCTTCCAAATCATGTATTTATTTCTTCTCACCAATCATAGAGTCAGATTTTATGAATTAATCCTTCATTTATGCACAGCAAAATAAAAACTTATATACCTCAGGGTAATACTTACTTATTAACACAGTCTTAAGATAAAAGATTAAACACATGATCAAAGCTATAGTGTAGGTTTGGTGTGGCAAAGGAGGAAAGTGGACGATTTTCTAACAGACAGTAAAGTTGGAAAGTATCAGGAGGAATGCTAATATATATGGGATATTGATAATAAATAATTGGGCCCCTTTGTCTAATTCCTGGATCTGCCACTGTCATGTTTGTCTTTCTGTCTGTCTGTGAGAGTGAGTGTAAACCTGTATATAAAATACCATTTACCCCTTATATTAAATTTCAATAATAAATGTTCTTTTAATATTCTTCTCGTACAGGTACAACATAGAGAAACAGTTCCGCACAACTCCCCCGAGTCGTCCATCTGTTGAAGAGAAACGTAACGAAAGACTCTTGAAGGAGATAATGGAGTCTGAACAAATGACTCCAGCTCCCCTTAGTGAAAAGACCTTTGTTCCTAAGACAATATTTGAGAAAAATGTGTCTCCAACCTTGGTGAAGGACTGACTGGCATGGACTGTAGGCTTTTCTATGTATATATACATGTATGTACTGTACTTACATGTTAGTGGTCAGGGATGTTATGTTTTAAAATTATATAAATATTTCAGGGATATTTTACATTATAAATTTGGTACTGTACATGAAGACTTGTACATTGATTTAATGGTGCTGTTCATAGGACTAAAAACGTTTTCTCTGAACCAGTTAAACAGACGGGTTAGAAATAAGAAATACAGTATAGGGCAGGGTACAGTACTACAGGAACGTCTGTATGAATTAACCTTTGACAGCTTTCAAACCTGTTGTTTATCTCCGTATATACCAGCAGCTTTAATTCAGCTCTCTGTGCATCTCCGATTTTAGAATAACCATAGAAGGTACAGTATTGAGAGAGGTGACCATCTTGTTGAGATACCTTGTGTAAAGCTGTATCTGTGGACGTCACTTACCATACTCTTATAATTATTCTCTACAAGTTTGAATAATGGATTGTCGTTTTTCTGTCTGGTCATGTGATAGAGAGATTCATCTATTACTTATATTAACAGCAAAAGATAAACAAAATTTTATTTTAAAGTGTCTTCATTGAAGTTATCCACACAGATGTGATCCCATTATTCAAGTTGTCACTCTTCTCTCCATCTAATTGTGTGTATCTCCAGTTTGTTGTTTGTTCATTGAAAATATAAAGTGGCACAAGGGTTCATACATTATACTGTATATAATTGTTTATATCTTCAACCAAATGCATGGAAATATGTGCAGCAGCAAGAGAGAGATGGAGACTTCAGTAAATCTGTTTATCCAGCGGTTAGTAAAGTCCCGGTCTAACCTAACCCAACCTAACTTAACCATTGTGATGAGGTCAAGTTGTTATGGGCCACACTGTGTTTGTGTAGACTAGCTGCCCATTTGACCTTAAAAAATCTTGTTCTCAATTCATTTTTTTTATATACTGTATAATCTTTTTTAAGCAAATACAGCACTGTACAGGTTTTGTATTACATGTACTGTACTGTACTTATTAATGATGAGGTAAGTGATAGGTATTGAAGCATCGTATTGACATTTGAGAACTATTGTGACAAAGTACAGTAAAAGGTGATTGTCCTCATGAGTGCTGGCTGTACAGTATAGACTGAAAATACATTTCGTATTTTAATTCATATGTTGGAAATATAACACATCTGTTATTATCACAATAAAGTTTTAAACTGCTTTACCATGTTTTATGACATACCTGTCTATTTGTATACCAACTGTTTAAAGATAATTTTATATTATGATCATAAACTGCAAACACTACTGTACTGCCCACTTGAAGTAGGAGTTTCCACAGTTGGATGTGTCTGATCGGGAGGCAGCTCTAACAGAAACAAGTGTTCATCCATACGTTTTGGGAGAAGCCTTCATCAGAGCCTCGCATATCTTATAGTATTTCCATGGTAACTGGCTATATACAGTACTGTACCCTTAAGGAGTAACACTTCCTAAACCCTGTAATTCTCCATCACCATACTGTACCCTGTTTAGGATCATAAGTGTTCAAATAAAGAAAGGTCTTAAGTTGTTTCTTTAAGGCCTCTCCAGAAGTCATCTTGTGAGGGGCAGATAAAGGGACACAAGTACCCAAGAAAGGAGAGATGCAGAGGAGCAAAACAAAATAATAATAACAAAAGTAGGATTATGAAGGTTCCCACTGACTTACTACTGTACTGCTAATAATTATAACAACAGTAATAATGATGTCACAATAATAATAATAATAAGTGATTTTGTGAATGTCATCTGAGAGAGAGAGAGAGAGAGACTTCCCCAGTGAACCCGTTGCCTTGAACACATCCTCCCAGCAACAGAGGCATTGAAATTGAGAGAAGGCGGAAGGGGTGGGGGAGGCGTCATAAAAAGAACAATAATCTAGCCAGAAAAAAAAGATTATTGCATGTGTGTGTGTGTATATGTGTGTGTGTGTATGCAGGTCCATTATCATCAAGTACACACGGGGAAAATCCAAGGGAAATTCCCCTTGCACAGTGAGACAGAAACACTTCTTTTTTTCCTAGTATAACAATAATGAGCAAGACGGAACACACCTGCATACACCTCAAGGTCACCTTCACCTTGGCTCCCCAGTGTCTAGCTTATGCTTCACAACCATGAGGCCAACACAGGGTAGGTACAGCAGGTAATAACTCATACCATTAGTAGTGCTAGCTTATACTACTAGTAGAGTTAGTGCTAGTAAGTAGTGGTGGCCAATAGTATTGTTAGTTTGTACTACTAGTAGTGGTAGTGCTGATTTATAATACTGGTAGTGGCTAGTGGTAGTAGTTAGAAGTGGCTAGTCGTATTGTTGGTTTATGTTACTAGTAGTGGCCAATGGTAGTGCTTTTTTAAGTACCAGGAGTGGTGGCGAGTGATAGTTCAAACTACTAGGAGTAGTAGCTAGTGATTGTGTGATTGGTTCCAGGATGTTATAATAACGCCATCATCAGCACCCAATTGCAACACCCAGTCGTCGTGGCCAATGAGAGGCCGTATTAAGATATAAAGGATTTTTATTGGCTACTGGAATGACGACACCCATAACTCCGCCCTCCCTCCTGTGCGAGATATATAAGCTACCGGGAAACAGCATTGGTGGGTAACAAGAGCACCTGACACACAGCAACATGAAGGTTCTCCTGACGCTGGCCTCAAGCTTCCTCCTCGGCCTCTCCTACCTTGTCCAGGCGGGCCCAGCTCCTTCCCCAATCCAGGTGGTGTCGCCTCCCTGTTATGGTCCCTGTTGGTACCTAAATTCTACTACAACTTGTGCCTACGACTCTGGGTGTGATGAGCCTCTCCGTCGACGAGACCCACGCATCACTGGACCCAGAGGCGAGTGAGGAGGGGAGCAGTGATATGTTGAGTGATCTGTGCTGGTGATGACCTGGGAGCGTGAGACGGAGGTCAACGTCTACAGGTGTGAGACAGATCAAGGTCAACAAGTACAACACAACACAACACCCCTGGTCAATAGCTGATGGTCTTCCTGGTTTCATTAGTTGGTGAATATTGTTGCTTTGTCAGACGTTCAATGTTGGTGTACATGTTCATTGTTGGTGTAAATGTTTAGTGTTGGTGTACATCATATGCTCAATAATCATTATATCAGTATTACAAGAACCTCACACAATAATATGTTATAATAATTAAATACATTTACTGTCACAGCTTACCTGGTAAAATATTATATATAAACCGACACATGTTGTTTTAAACTCCTGTAATAAGCTAAGTTTTTCCAGGTGTAAGTAGAGCCTCCCACGGGCGTTCTAGTGCTGCATCAGCTTCTGACTGTTCTTATTTACTCTTAAGTCTACAAGTGTACATAATAATAATAATAATAATAAAAATAATAATAATAATAGTAATAATGTTAACTGGTTTGACATGTGTATAAACAATGCAGGTATACAGTATACCTAGTTCGCGAAGGAATGTGACGGTACACAAGTCACGGTAAACAGTAAGGCTATTGCATCAAGGACAACCGACAAAACCATTAACCACGTGTTTCCAGTATTTACTCTAGTATGAATACAACCTAAACCTAAACATTATTATTTTTGCCACACGAGAACCTTAAATACTGAAGAAGAAGAAGAGATAAACAAAGCACATGAAACCAGTATAGAAGGGAGAACAATGAGTAAGCATGTTTCTTCCTTAGGTGGCTCAGTCTGGTTCTGGTCAGCGCCGAGGTAACAGCATAATGAAGGTGTTTCCGTTCTCCCTCATGTTCCTGCTGCACCTTCTTGCCTCCTCCATCGTTCAGAGTTTCCCTGTGTGGAAACAGAGTTCCTGTGGGGGCGGTATTATCCGCTTTAAACCGTTGGACCGCACTGGTTTGGTCGAAGACTGTGTGACTGGTGATCTTAGAGGAGTCTTTAACTTCTCTCCTGCAATGTTTTCGCACGCCCAATTTGGGGGTGCGTTTCTCTCCAACTAAATAACTAACTACCACTACCGTTAGTCGCTGATCGGCCGATCCCGCGACGAAGTTTCTCTGACAAGCCTAGCCGTCTAGACTTTCGGGGGGGGGGGGGGGGATCGACACCGGCGACGCTTACTTCCAGTTTTACTTCCGGTTGACGTGTATATAAGCTCACAGCCTCGCCGTGAAGTCCACATTCTACCTAGAGCCCTGCAACACACAACACCTCCTCTAAAGAAGCTCCTGCACAGCAACTTCCCAGCACCACTGTTTTGTATATAATATATTTATATATAAGAAAACGCCATAGCTGAGTTTCCCTTCTCACGTCCATCCTATGTGCGAAACACCACAATACCATCACTACCTGAGGACACCATCACTACCTGAGGACACCATCACCACCTGGGGACACCACCACTACCTGAGGACACCACCACTACCTGGGGACACCATCACTACCTGGGGACACCATCACCACCTGGGGACACCACCACTACCTGGGGACACCATCACTACCTGGGGACACCATCACTACCTGGGGACACCACCACTAGCTGAGGACACCACCACTAGCTGAGGACACCATCACTACCTGGGGACACCACCACTAGCTGAGGACACCACCACTACCTGAGGACACCACCACCACCTGGGGACACCATCACTACCTGAGGACACCATCACCACCTGGGGACACCACCACTAGCTGAGGACACCACCACTAGCTGAGGACACCATCACTACCTGGGGACACCACCACTACCTGGGGACACCACCACTACATGAGGACATCATCACTACCTGAGGACACCACCACTAGCTGAGGACACCACCACTACCTGGGGACACCACCACTACCTGGGGACACCACCACTACCTAAGGACACTATCACTACGTAAGGACACTATCACTACCTAAGGACACCAACCTGACTATATTGGGCTTGTAACCTAAAGGTAATGAAAGCATAATGTATTGTCTAATGGTAGACCCTGCTGCCATATGGCATCACGAAAATTGTGACCAAGTCCCAGGTTGCTCATCTGACTTTCTGCCTCATTTACACACAATTACAGGGTCTTAATTGTTTCTCCTACTATTGATAACACAACATTCATATATTTTTTCTCACTTTTGATCTTTTTTCATTTTTGTATTTCTGTATTATTATTATCATCAATATCAATATAATATTTTATTATTATTATTATTTTTTTTTTTTTTTATTGGGCACTCCCCTACATCCTCGTGTAAGGTGAAGCGCAGAAGCGTTTACAGCGCCCAACAGGGAAGCATGCTAAGTTCATGCTTGCCTTTATGTCTCATGAGTTAAGGGCGTAGAAACCTGAAGAGTCAAGGGCGTAGAAGCCTGAAGAGTCAAGGGCATAGAAGCCTGAAGAGTCAGTGGTTTATGTCATCAAGTTATTGGAAGCTCCAACAACTCCCTGAATACGAATTCGCAACTTTCGACTTACAACAGGTACCTACTTTACTGCTTGGTGAACAGGGACTAATGGGGGATATGAAGTAAGTCCAAACAACTTCCTATTATTATTATTATTATTATTATTATTACATTTTCGTCCCCCAGGCCTCGATGTGGGTCAGTGACCTGTGCCCGGGTGGGCCAATCCCCGTAACACACACACACACCATAAAATAATCTCTTGAGCTATTCTCGGTTTTGTTATATAGTTTTCCATTGTTTGTATACCTGCTCCGTCTATGTACCCTTTTTGTATGCCTACACGATCTATTATTTGTATACCTACACTCCCTATGTATATTGGGGCATTGTGTTTATATCTGCAATGTTTATATACATTGTTTCTATATCTACTCTGTTTATATACATTGTTTGTAAGCCTGTACTGTCTATGTGAATTTTTGTAACATTTACTGCCTATGTCCATTGTTTGTATACCTGAATATATGTTTATCTGTCTACCTTTCTGTTTAATTAACCCAAGTGAACCTAGAGACTATCTGGTAGGTTAGGTTAGGTTATTGTTCATTGGTTCTGTCTCGTGTCCAAAATATCAATGTAATGGTCATGATAAGAGCTAACCTGAAAACCTTAAGGATTCATATTACGCTCAAACGTCCACAAAACCTTCCGAGTCCCCCAGTGGAAACGTCCTCCGTTTTCTCGGTTCCTTGGTGACGTCACCGAGAGCAGACGCTGTATGTTGGGACCTGTTGCCATCCAAACCTTTGTAATCAATTTAATTGTGCTTTCGATAGCTGAGTCAGAGCATTGTTAGTTGAGATAATAATAGAGAATGAAAATGAGTTCATAGTCTCAATTTCAAGGTCAGAGTGTACAGTAAATTAATTCATCGGAATAGAAGTAGGTGGACTCCCTGGTCTGTTTTGAGTGAGGGCGCCGCGGGCATTTCTACCGTTAGTGAGTGCCCGTCCCTTCACCCATACTGGTAGGCCACCCACTCTGTGTTGTAATTTGCCCTTCTTTAAGTGATTTGACCCAATTAATAGTTGATTGTGCAAGTGTTACAGTAACGTAGTTGATATGCTCTGAGTGAAGTCATATTTACGTCTTTAACGTCCCCTGAAACGTGATGTTGTTGTCACAGTTAGTGAGTGCCCGTCCCTTCACCCATACAGGTCCCCTGATGCTGATTCCCGTTTGTCTCCCGATTCCATTGTGATTCTTGAATCGCTCTACCATCCAACAACGGCCTCGGATGTATTAGTTGTCCAGCCGGGATCATATATGAGAAGATGGCACCGATGCGGCCGGATTAATGCCCCAAGGCTTCGTTGGGCCAGACCCCAGACCCGCCATGTGTCTGGCTACCCCATCTCGGGTCGGAGTGTAACCGACCACAACAGCAGTTGTTAGAGGCGCCAGTGCTATACCCTGTGACAGGCCTTGGAATTATGGTCCACAGTGTGGTTGTAGGTGTTGTTAATACTTACCCATGTTGTGGGGGACCCATGTCGGGGTTTGTATCAGTATTAGTGTCTTGGGAGGAAAGACAAGGAGCTGGTCCTACGATATAATGTAAGGTGACACCAGGTATTGGGTGCACGGTAAGAGTGTAATGTCCGAATAATTGCTGTTGAGTAAATAGGAAAACAAGGAAACCAGTACATAAGACATAGAGAATTTGCAATAGGCCCAGGAGCTGAGCCTGGCAGTTATATGTTAATAACATCTATTTTCCCCTTGGATTTTATATTAATAAATTTGTTTTTAGAGTACTTTAGGTGTATTCATTTCTCCCACAGTATTTTACCTTTATTTCCATCCAAGTGACCTGATACCAAAATTACCATACTCACGTGCCTAGACCCTCGCCCATGCTACCCAAGAATAGGTGACGGAACTGAGTAGAGTAAGAACTAAGAGAAGTACATAAGATGAGGGTGGCGTAGAAACAGAGAGGGAGTCAGGCGCCCTCACATTGGTGGCAGACCGAGAATGCGCCCTCTCACATTGGTGGCAGCTCGAGAACCCGCCCCCTCACATCAACATTGATAAACGCGAAAACATTCGTTGTCGGAGGAAGGCATTTATCTAGGTATGTGTACAATCAAAGACAAAAGTCGTGTCGCGGTTTTGTCCCAACATTAAATATAACTCGTGAAGCATTATGAGAGCCACAAGGCAGAGCGGCCCAAAAGTTTAGCCCTGCGGCATATGTTTTCACCAAATTTCACGACACGACTTTTGTCTTTCATTGTACATTGTTTGGATATCTGTACCAACAATGTTTATTGTATTCCTGTATAGTTTATTTTCAGGTTAAATCAATATATACTTAAGACGATTTTGCTGAATAAATACAGTTTTATAAGGTTTTGGGGGTGTTATGCTGAGACGTAGTTTGGTAATGTAGTTTTCTGTGAACTGGGCGTTTGGTTGTTTTCTGCTCAAGGCGGCAGTTGTTTTGACAAGTTCTTGGAGGTTTCTTGTATATATTGATATATTACTTATGTAAGAATTTTCTCGTATGTATTATATCATTTTGTTATGATTTACTCCTTACTCGGCTGTTGAGGAGAGGTATAAGTAGCACCAGCGAGGCGTCTGGGATAGTAGTCGACAGTTCCTGTTCAGAGTGTTTAATACAAGCCTTGTGGCAGCTAAAAAGAATTGGTGTTCAAGTGTTGTGGAATTGTTGTGAGCGATATAAGGCAAAAACAAACTAAGGAATTGTACAATGGTAGTGTGCTGACTGTATATGAACTTAGTAAGAAGCTCAGTTGTAAAGATATAATGATTATTAAGCAAGGCTACAGTTCACACGGGTGTTTGTTTGATCTGTTGAAAATCTACCTGCCTGTTGTTTGTCTGAACACTGTTACCGATCGTCGGGGAGTTACCGGAGACTGGCGGGACAGCTAGTGGTAATTCGACGACACGTGATATATTGCATCTACTGCTTCTGCATATACGACCTGGCCGATGGTAACCAGCGATGGATGCTCTGGTAAGCGGCGAAATGGTTTGTAACGTGGATTATGGTTCGGTAGAGCTCATGCACGGAACTCTTTATTAATTGTAATAAAGGGAGATAGAGCATCAACAAAAATAAGAATGCGTAGCGCTTCATTATAGCGTTTTCGTCGGAAATATGTAATTTCAGTTATTTTTTTTAAGTTTTTAAATTTATTTTTGACCTCTTAATCACCTGATCACCCATTCACCCTCTGCCAATCAGCGTAATTCACGTAATTTCTGTGCATGATCTGTAATAAATCTTTCTTGTATAAAATTTTAATATTTTCTTGCATAGTTTGTCATATAATGTGAGTGTTGTGTGCAAACTAGTGAAGAAAAGTAGAAATATTAATTAATGTAGTTATACACAATAGGTTTACGTTTTCTTTAGTTAAATTTTCTCTAACATTTATGGGGTAACTCTTGCCATCATAAACACTGACGGATAAACAATACACTTATTACAGTTAATGAAATGCATATTACTTTATCGTCTTCGCCACTGGTCAGCCTGTCAGACTCTGTTACGCACTATTAAAGACATAATAATGGAGGACACTGCGTCGGTCCATACTTGGTAGCCCTGTTTACACTCGACCCAAGTCACTCGTATATCTCCCCAACCTTTATTTGAAGCTTTGCAGCGTGTTCGAGTTAGTGATGGTGTTCGGTAACTTGTTCCACTCACCCACTATAGTTATAAATCAATGTTTACATAACCCACGCCCATGTCAATTTTTTTTTAATTTAAAACCATTGCTACGTGTTTGCTTCTGGTTAGTTTAAATACCATAATTATATCACCTCAATCATATCGCCCCTCACTCCACGTCTCTCGAGGGAGAGCAGATTCAGGTGTTTTAATCTGTCTGACTGTCTCCATATTCAAGTTCCAAATGCCCGTTATTAGTTGTGTCCGTCATCAACTGATTTGAATGTTATCCACTCCTAACAATTACTGACATCCTTTTTCAATATTTCCTGTAAGTAGAATAAGTTAAATAACTATATTTATAATTATCACGGGTGCACAGGGACCTTTCTAGCACCCAGTATAAGGTATATGGCGCCTCTTACAGCGGGACTGTCGAGTCATCATCAGGTTCATCAAAAGAAACAGTTACAATGTTTCTGGGTTTTTATTTATTTAATTTAGTATATAATGACCCACAACTTTAGTGGCTGTAACAATCACGGACGATAGGTGTGAGGGCTCCCTGTGGTGTTGAGGGCCCCCTAGGGTGTGAAGGGCCCCACGGGGTGTTGAGGGCCCCACGGGGTGTGGAGGGCCTCCTGGAGTGTGGGGGGCCCTCTGGGGTGTGAAGGGCCCCTGGAGTGTGAAGGGCACTGTAGTGTGAGGGGCCACTTGGGTATGATGGCCCCTTGGGTGTGAAGGACCCCTAGGGTGTGGGGGACCTTTGGGGGTGTGAGGGAGACCCTGGGTTGTGACGGGCCCCCTGGGGTTATAAAGGCCCTCTGGAGTATGAGGGGGCCCTTGATGTGTGGATGGGCCCTTGGGGTGTGAGGGGCCATGGACCATACCTGTGCTGTCATGGACCATACCTGTGCTGCCATGGACCATACCTGTGCTGTCATGAATCTGTGTTATAAGCCTATCTGAACTTTACTTAACCCAGTTTATTTGACCTTAAGATTAACCCTCCTAACCCAACCAAACCTAAAGTAGCCTAACCTAACGCTAACCTAATATAACATAACCTATCCTAACCCAACATAACATACCATAACATGTGGCATAACAAAATAACAACATATAATCTAACTTAACCCCATCTAACTTAATCTAACCCCCCTCCCCAAGTAGCGTTAGGGTGCTTAATCCTCAGGTGAAATAAGGAAGAGGGCCTAATCTTCAAATGATCCATTTTATTTTTCTTCAGTACAGCACAATACAACACTCCAGCTCACCTGTACAGTAGCGCCACTTGTCTCGTCTGACTAACCCGACTTAAGTCATGAAAATATAAATTAATTGAAAAAGAAAATTTTAATTGGTCCCCTTACATGGCACTTAGCTCTCAGCACTGGCACTGTCACCCTCCTTCAAAGATGACGTCACTATTGACCAAGAACCTCCCATCTTCCTCCTCCTGTCTCCCACCTCCCTCCCTCCTTTTTCTTTCTCTCTCTCTCTCCCTACAGTACGTCCCTCTCTCCTTCCTTTTCTCCTCTGCCTCTCCTTCACCCTCCCTCTTCCCTCTCTCTCTATCTACCTCCTCACCCTCCCTCCCTCCCTCCTTTCCCGCCACAAAGACGAACACTTTATAATACATTTTTCTTCATTTAATAAACACTTATAATACTTTATATGGTGACCGTGTGTGTGTGTGTGTGTGTGTGTGTGTGTGTTAAGTGGTATCCTAAATCTTAAAGAAGTTAATCACAATTTCTTGTTTCTGTCTTTGTTTACGAGAACCAGTGGGTGTTGTTACTCAGGTGTTTACATAAGGTACATAATATTTCACAGATAACAACACAACTATTCTGAGGCATAGAGAGTGAGGTAATGAGGAAGGTAGGGAGGGGAAGGAAGGAAGGAAGGAAGGAAGGCATGCTAGTAGGTGTGGAAGTCAGGTGTGTCGCCTCTTTGTACCTGGGCTGGAATACACTCAGGCATTATTTTTACAACATTCACTTAATAAATTAGTAGTTACGTCTGTGTACTTGGGGTTTTAAAGGTTCAATATATTGCCCAAAATACCTGTACCTGTATATAAACCTGTACTTATATATGTACCTTCTTTACATGTAGGCTACATGTACAGTACCTGTATATGTAAGGTACCTGTGTACTTGTACTTTACGTGGCTAAATATTTACTTGTACGGCTATTTCATGGATAATCTTTCTGTATATTCATCTAAAAAATAATCTTGGGATGTTTTTTCGGATATTTATAATTTTATGTCAACTCTTAGTATATATATCTAAAGAAAGTTCAAAGTTGACGTAGAGAATCTGCACTACAGTATAGACTTCAGCTGCCCATCATCTACAAAATACAAATTGCTGAACAGTGAACACTAGAATTACAATGTATCAAACAGGACATTTTGTTCCGGTCAGCTATTGAACTGTTCACTGACCTCACCTCTCCTCCTCCAAGCTTGGGACATCACTCGCAACTGTACCCATCCACAGTAACTGATTGATTGATGGTTAGGTTAGGTTTAGGTAAGGGTACGTTAGGCTACGTTAGGTTTTGGTTTAGTTAGGTTACGTTAGGTTACGTTAGGTTTTGGTTAAGTTAGGTTACGTTAGGTTACGTTAGGTTTTGGTTTCGTTAGGTTACGTTAGGTTTGGTTATCCATTAAGCCAATCTATCACCATAAAGCCAAATTCACTAACTAACTTTGTTGTTATTTCATTAACAAACTCGATTTTAATTACTCACTTAAAAAAACAACGATTATATGATAACTAAAGATTGGAAATAAAATAAAAATATCAATGAAAAGTGGAGATTTGACTCACCTAACCTGACCTGACCTGACCTAACCTGACCTAACCAGCAAAGAATCAATTAGTGGGGAGAATGTAACGGTTGCTGAGGACGCCACAACTTATCCTATCCTAACCGTCTTAAGGGTAAACCATCTTAAGGGCAAACCATCTTAAGAGTAAACCATCTTAAGGGCAAACCATCTTAAGGGTAAACCATCTTAAGGGTAAACCGTCTTAAGGGTAAACCATCTTAAGGGTAAACCATCTTAAGGGTAAACCGTCTTAAGGGTAAACCATCTTAAGGGTAAACCATCTTAAGGGCAAACCATCTTAAGGGTAAACCATCTTAAGGGTAAACCATCTTAAGGGTAAACCATCTTAAGGGTAAACCATCTTAAGGGTAAACCGTCTTAAGGGTAAACCATCTTAAGGGTAAACCGTCTTAAGGGTAAACCATCTTAAGGGTAAACCATCTTAAGGGCAAACCGTCTTAAGGGTAAACAATCTTAAGGGTAAACCATCTTAAGGGTAAACCGTCTTAAGGGTAAACCGTCTTAAGGGTAAACAATCTTAAGGGTAAACAATCTTAAGGGTAAACCGTCTTAAGGGTAAACCATCTTAAGGGTAAACAATCTTAAGGGTAAACCGTCTTAAGGGTAAACCATCTTAAGGGTAAACCGTCTTAAGGGTAAACCGTCTTAAGGGTAAACAATCTTAAGGGTAAACCATCTTAAGGGCAAACCATCTTAAGGGTAAACTATCTTAAGGGTAAACCATCTTAAGGGTAAACCATCTTAAGGGTAAACCATCTTAAGGGTAAACCGTCTTAAGGGTAAACCATCTTAAGGGTAAACCGTCTTAATGGTAAACCGTCTTAAGGGTAAACCATCTTAAGGGTAAACCGTCTTAAGGGTAAACCATCTTAAGGGTAAACCATCTTAAGGGTAAACCATCTTAAGGGTAAACCATCTTTAGGGTAAACCGTCTTAAGGGTAAACCGTCTTAAGGGTAAACCATCTTAAGGGTAAACCATCTTAAGGGTAAACCATCTTAAGGGTAAACCATCTTAAGGGTAAACCATCTTAAGGGTAAACCATCTTAAGGGTAAACCGTCTTAAGGGTAAACCGTCTTAAGGGTAAACCATCTTAAGGGTAAACCGTCTTAAGGGTAAACCATCTTAAGGGTAAACCGTCTTAAGGTAACTGGAGTATGTGGGAAGACTTCGGGTATGAAGAGTGGAAACTTGGAGAGTAAAACTGGGTGTTTATTGGGCAACAAGAGGGTGTCAGTAACTCAGCAGGTGTAGGTGAGGGTGTGGGTGACTCAGCAGGTGTAGGTGAGGGTGAAGGTGACTCAGCAGGTGTAGGTGAGGGTGTAGGTGACTCAACAGGTGTAGATGAGGGTGTAGGTGACTCAGCAGGTGTAGGTGAGGGTGTAGGTGACTCAGCAGGTGTAGGTGAGGGTGTAGGTGACTCAGCAGGTGTAGGTGAGGGTGTAGGTGACTCAACAGGTGTAGGTGAGGGTGTAGGTGACTCAGCAGGTGTAGGTGAGGGTGTAGGTGACTCAGCAGGTGTAGGTGAGGGTGTAGGTGACTCAACAGGTGTAGGTGAGGGTGTAGGTGACTCAGCAGGTGTAGGTGAGGGTGTGGGTGACTCAGCAGATGTAGGTGAGGGTGTAGGTGACTCAGCAGGTGTAGGTGAGGGTGTAGGTGACTCAGCAGGTGTAGGTGAGGGTGTAGGTGACTCAGCAGGTGTAGGTGAGGGTGTGGGTGACTCAGCAGGTGTAGGTGAGGGTGTGGGTGACTCAGCAGGTGTAGGTGAGGGTGTCAGTAACTCAGCAGGTGTAAGTGAGGGTGTAGGTGACTCAGCAGGTGTAGGTGAGGGTGTAGGTGAGGGTGTAGGGGACTCAGCAGGTGTAGGTGAGGGTGTGGGTGACTCAGCAGGTGTAGGTGAGGGTGTCAGTAACTCAGCAGGTGTAAGTGAGGGTGTAGGTGACTCAGCAGGTGTAGGTGAGGGTGTAGGTGACTCAGCAGGTGTAGGTGAGGGTGTAGGGGACTCAGCAGGTGTAGGTGAGGGTGTAGGTAACTCAGCAGGTGTAGGTGAGGGTGTCAGTAACTCAGCAGGTGTAGGTGAGGGTGTGGGTGACTCAGCAGGTGTAGGTGAGGGTGTCAGTAACTCGGCAGGTGTAGGTGAGGGTGTAGGGGACTCAGCAGGTGTAGGTGAGGGTGTAGGGGACTCAGCAGGTGTAGGTGAGGGTGTAGGTGACTCAGCAGGTGTAGGTGAGGGTGTAGGTGACTCAGCAGGTGTAGGTGAGGGTGTAGGGGACTCAGCAGGTGTAGGTGAGGGTGTAGGTGACTCAGCAGGTGTAGGTGAGGGTGTAGGTGACTCAGCAGGTGTAGGTGAGGGTGTCAGTAACTCAGCAGGTGTAGGTGAGGGTGTAGGTGACTCAGCAGGTGTAGGTGAGGGTGTAGGGGACTCAGCAGGTGTAGGTGAGGGTGTAGGTGACTCAGCAGGTGTAGGTGAGGGTGTCAGTAACTCAGCAGGTGTAGGTGAGGGTGTCAGTAACTCAGCAGGTGTAGGTGAGGGTGTAGGTGACTCAACAGGTGTAGGTGAGGGTGTAGGTGACTCAGCAGGTGTAGGTGAGGGTGTCAGTAACTCAGCAGGTGTAGGTGAGGGTGTCAGTAACTCAGCAGGTGTAGGTGAGGGTGTGGGTGACTCAGCAGGTGTAGGTGAGGGTGTAGGGGACTCAACAGGTGTAGGTGAGGGTGTAGGTGACTCAGCAGGTGTAGGTGAGGGTGTAGGTGACTCAGCAGGTGTAGGTGAGGGTGTAGGTGACTCAGCAGGTGTAGGTGAGGGTGTGGGTGACTCAGCAGGTGTAGGTGAGGGTGTGGGTGACTCAGCAGGTGTAGGTGAGGGTGTAGGTGACTCAGCAGGTGTAGGTGAGGGTGTCAGTAACTCAGCAGGTGTAGGTGAGGGTGTAGGGGACTCAACAGGTGTAGGTGAGGGTGTAGGTGACTCAGCAGGTGTAGGTGAGGGTGTAGGTGACTCAACAGGTGTAGGTGAGGGTGTAGGTGACTCAGCAGGTGTAGGTGAGGGTGTAGGTGACTCAGCAGGTGTAGGTGAGGGTGTCAGTAACTCAGCAGGTGTAGGTGAGGGTGTAGGGGACTCAACAGGTGTAGGTGAGGGTGTAGGTGACTCAGCAGGTGTAGGTGAGGGTGTAGGTGACTCAACAGGTGTAGGTGAGGGTGTCAGTAACTCAGTAGGTGTAGGTGAGGGTGTAGGTGACTCAGCAGGTGTAGGTGAGGGTGTCAGTAACTCAGCAGGTGTAGGTGAGGGTGTAGGTGACTCAGCAGGTGTAGGTGAGGGTGAAGGTGACTCAGTAGGGACAAGTGATGATGAAGGACCTCTGAGAATTACAAATTTATACTGAGTCAGCAAGCAATGTTGTCGACTAAACAGCTTAACAGGGTGATGCCAGGGTGGAGGTGATGGCTGATGGCCTGGAAGTGTCTCTGGGCAGCATGGGGGGCAGGGGCGGGGGGGCATCGGGGTCCTTGGTGGCCGTGTACTCGTAGGTGAAGGCGGCCAACAGACCTCCTAACACGGGGCCCACCCAGAACACCTGTAATTAACGCGGTACATAAGAATGTGTTAGAGAGAGAGAGAGAGAGAGAGAGAGAGAGAGAGAGAGAGAGTGAGAGAGAGAGAGAGAGAGAGAGAGAGAGAGAGAGAGAGAGAGATTATATTTCTACCTCTCCATCTGTCATCATGTCAATATATAAACAGACAAACAAACACTCCAAATAATACACAAAAAAGGTTGTTTACATACCCAGTGGGAGGTCCAAGCTCCAGTGACCGCGGCAACAGCCAATGAGCGGGCAGGATTGAGGCCAATCCCGGTGAACTCGGCCTGTGGGTACACTACTGTTAACAACACAAATAGTCACCAGTCACATATTGACCTGAAGATTAATCACCACAGCTTATTTCACCTAACCTAGCCAAACCTAATCTAACCTTAGCTTACCTAAACAATTTAACCTAACATAACCTAATTCTTACAGACATCATTAGAATGATTAATCATCAGGTGAACAAGCTGCCGGGGTGTCTAATCCTCAGGTGATCACTCGGTTAGCAATCCATATACTAAGCTTTCAACACCTTGAGTACACCCTAAGCACACACCCACCCTACCCCACCCTACCCCACCC
The DNA here is from genome assembly GCA_958450375.1 of Homarus gammarus. Classification (NCBI taxonomy): domain Eukaryota; kingdom Metazoa; phylum Arthropoda; class Malacostraca; order Decapoda; family Nephropidae; genus Homarus; species Homarus gammarus. The sequence continues at coordinate 323,945 of CAUDMG010003229.1, forward strand.
TAAACAAAACTTCAACACCACCCACACTGAAGAGGGCAGCAGCGATGTGGGCGGCGATAACGGGGACGGCAGCGTTGGAGGAGAACATGGGCGTGGTGTGGTGGGAGTGAGCGTCCTTGGTGTAGCGGGAGGGGGCGTGGGTGGCCTCGTATGCAGAGAGAGAGATGAGAGTCACTACCAAAGTCGCCAGAAATTCGGCTCCCCAACCCTGACGACACGACACAAAACGTGAAATAAGGGAAGTGTGTATAAAAAAGGGTAAATAATAAACAGGAAAACATAGATTTACACATAAATTATCACTTGACATAATACTGCAAAGAAACATTGTTATTATTAGAAGGAATTAATAGTAGATTAATGCAAAGAAAATATCGCAATAATGCAAAGAAAACAAGAGGCTGACACTCAAAGGAACAGGTGTCGTATAATGTGTACCTGTTTAGTTATACTGGGAACAAGTGTCGTACAATGTGTTCCTATTTAGTTATACTGGGAACAGGTGTCGTACAATGTGTTCCTATTTAGTTATACTGGGAACAAGTGTCGTACAATGTGTCCCTGTTTAGTGGTACCGTACCTGGACGGCTGTGAGGTGTGGTGCCAGCTGTGGTGGTCGTGGTGGTCGTGGTAGAAGACCCAGGAGAACAGGTGCTGCCAGTAACGCCCCACACACTTGGGCTAACATGTGTAAACAAGCTCGAAGCAGTGACACCTGTAAGGGTTTAGAAGGTTTTAATTATGTTTACTGAAGACAGCAGCAACCACTGAAAGGTTAAAATATTGTTTACGTTATCGTCTCAAAAGTTTAAAAGTATCGTACTCAAAGGTTAAACGTATCGTATGGATTCGAAAGTAGCCATACTCTCTCTCTCGCTGACTTACCCTCCTAGTTACTAGTAGAGCGATGGTGGTGGGTGGAGATAAGTGAGCGCCTCTGACGGCCCAGCTGAGCGCGCCCATCACTAGGCCGTGACCCACCGCCCACCTCACAGCCGAACCCCACCCAGTGTCCGACACCCCGTCCACCAACCCGCCCACTACACCCACCGCCACACCCAGAGAGAGAAGTTACGATTAGGTACATTGACGTCTCTTATGAGGGATATAACTTAGGCTGAACTAACTTAGCCTAAGTTACACCTAAATAACATAACAAAATGTAAACAACACACCCTAACTTCACCTAATCTAACCAAACTTACCCTAATTTGACTTCAGTTCTCCTATTTAACTTAATCTAACCAAACGATCTAATCTAAACCATCCTTACTTAAACTAATCTAATTTAACTTCATCTCATCTAATCACTCAACCAATCTTAAACTTCAAAACTTAGAAAGTCGACTTAAAGGTTTAAAGGCTTCAGGAAATACATCTTGGTGTCGTAACTTAAATGAATCACCTTGATAAGTTTTCACATTTGCACTTTGGGTTACAATATGTGGGAGAGTGGGAGGTGCCTGGGAGAGTGGGCGGAGCCTGGGAGAGTGGGCGGTGCCTGGGAGAGTGGGTGGTGCCTGGGAGAGTGGGTGATGCCTGGGAGAGTGGGTGGTGCCTGGGAGAGTGGGTGATGCCTGGGAGAGTGGGTGATGCCTGGGAGAGTGGGTGGTGCCTTGGAGAGTGGGTGGTGCCTGGGAGAGTGGGTGGAACACTAAGGCAGCACTTAGCACGTTGGCACAAAGGTTCTGGTTGAATTCACTTAAATAACTCACCTTTAAGTAAGAATTTCTCCCTTAAGTGTTCACCACCCTCACACTCCATCCCTGAATATCTGAACACTCCACATCTGAACTTTGAACATCTAAGAAACTGAACGCAAAACTGAACGCTCGAACACTAATTTTGGAATAAGTGAATATTAGAATGCTAGGATGGAAGACTGGCCACATGGGGCTGGAATGGAGGATTGGACACAGTACCTGGCTGGGCACAAGGGGCCATAATTGAGGGCCGAGGGGGCTGGAGGACGGTGCTAGTAGTGACGATGGTCATGAGGAACGTGGCTATGACCTCTCCTCGCACACACCTCCACACAGCGCTACTCGCTACCTGGGAGACGAACGAACCTGGTTAATTAACACCCTCTCAACCCTCCATGATGACTGCTTTCTCTCCTAGACTTTCACCTTCATACACAAACCCAGTCTACCATTCACCCTCCATTCCCTCTCATCCTACACGCCCGCTCAAAACTCTCTACTAATCTTATCCTCTCCCTTCCTCCTTCCTTCTCTCCTACATTCCCTACCTCTTTCCTTCCTTTCATACCATTCTCCTCCCTCCCTCCCTCCCTCCCTCCCTCCATCTCACCTCCTTGCGTGGAGAGGGGTGCTGGGGCATGGAGTCGAGGTACCTCCTGATGGCAGCCACGGGGGCGTCTGTAGGCGGATGTGTGGGCGTGGGGGCGGGTGTCGGAACAGCCAAGGAGAGACCATCACTGGCGACGGAGGTGTGAGGGTGGGCGGCTGGCTCCTCCTCCACCACCTCCCCGCCCATCACCTCCCTCATCATCAGTAGGAGGAGGAGGAGGAAGAAGAAGAGGAAGAGGAGGAGGGAAGAATTGGAGGGTGTTTTTATCCTATTGCCTCTCGAATTCCGCGAAGAAGGAGTTACAGAAAAGATAGGAGGAGGAGGAGGAACAAGGAAGATGTAGTGGAGGAGGAGGAGGAGGCTCTTCCTCAGCTGGTCCTCGAATTCTGTAAAGAAGAAAGAAGAGTGTCAGCCCTGGAGGGGGGTGTTAACAGTGTCAGCCCTGGAGGGGGGTGTTAACAGCGTCAGCCCTGGAGGGGGGTGTTAACAGCGTCAGCCTGGGGGGGTGTTAACAGCGTCAGCCTGGGAGGGGGGGTGATGTTAACAGTGTCAGCCCTGGAGGGGGGTGTTAACAGTGTCAGCCCTGGAGGGGGGTGTTAACAGCGTCAGCCTGGGGGGGGGTGTTAACAGTGTCAGCCTGGTAGGGGGGTGATGTTAACAGTGTCAGCCCTGGAGGGGGGTGTTAACAGTGTCAGCCCTGGAGGGGGGTGTTAACAGCGTCAGCCTGGGGGGGTGTTAACAGTGTCAGCCTGGGGGGGGGGGGGGGGTGATGTTAACAGTGTCAGTCAGATATAAGCTTGTCTCCCTCTCCTTCTCTTCTCGGCCCACTCACACCTCGACCTCCTCTCTGGACCCCCCCCCCCCCCCGTGCGTCACTAACGCGGTGTTCAGTGTAATATTCTGCACACCGTTTAAGGTCATTATTCCTTCTGTTATATTTAGCAGTGTAAGAAGCACCACAACACCTGGGTCGTCTCCCCCTCCCCCGTTGTCATGGTGATGTGAGAGACAGAAAGGAAGGGGAGGAGAGGGGAGAGAGAGAGAGAGAGAGAGAGAGAGAGAGAGAGAGAGAGAGAGAGAGAAGGAAGAAAATGGAGTGAGGTGAGAGGATGAGAACAGGAGAGGAGAGTGGCGAGGAGAGAAAAGTGGCGAGGAGAGGAGCGTGGCGAGGAAAGAGTAAGACTGGGATTATATTCGTCTACACAAACACACACACACACACATACATACATGCATACATACACACACACATAAGGTCTCCTCAGAAACGTTCGCTATCTACACGTACACATTCCGAGATGTACACACCCGAGTGATATACATACTTCGAAATGTACACACTCTGATTTGTACACAGGGTCGAGACGTACTCGATGCAGACAGACAGACAGACAGACAGACAGACAGGCAGACAGGAGGAAAACATAAAACCAGTAGATCGTAAACAAGGGAACACTAGATAATGAATGACCAGCTTAATTAAACGCAGGAGTGAGAGTGTTACGATGCTAGGGACTCGTAAATGCTCGCTGAGTGGCTAGTAAGTCATGCTCGCTGAGTGGCTGGTAAGTCATGCTCGCTGAGTGGCTGGTAAGTCATGCTCGCTGAGTGGCTAGTAAGTCATGCTCGCTGAGTGGCTGGTAAGTCATGCTCGCTGAGTGGCTAGTAAGTCATGCTCGCTGAGTGGCTGGTAAGTCATGCTCGCTGAGTGGCTAGTAAGTCATGCTCGCTGAGTGGCTGGTAAGTCATGCTCGCTGAGTGGCTGGTAAGTCATGCTCGCTGAGTGGCTGGTAAGTCATGCTCGCTGAGTGGCTGGTAAGTCATGCTCGCTGAGTGGCTAGTAAGTTATGCTCGCTGAGTGGCTGGTAAGTCATGCTTGCTGAGTGGCTAGTAAGTCATGCTCGCTGAGTGGCTAGTAAGTCATGCTCGCTGAGTGGCTGGTAAATCATGCTCGCTGAGTGGCTAGTAAGTCATGCTCGCTGAGTGGCTGGTAAATCATGATCGCTGAGTGGCTGATAAGTCATGATCGCTGAGTGGCTGGTAAGTCATGCTCGCTGAGTGGCTGGTAAGTTATGCTCGCTGAGTGGCTGGTAAGTCATGCTCTCTGAACGACCAATACATTAAACTCCCTGAGTGGCCACTGAGTTGAGCTCTCTGAAAGGCCAGTGAATCAAGCTCTCTGAATGGCCAGTGAATCAAGCTCTCTGAGTGGCCAGTGAATCAAGCTCTCTGAGTGGCCAGTGAATCAAGCTCTCTGAGTGGCCAGCGAATCAAGCTCTCTGAATGGCCAGTGAATCAAGCTCTCTGAGTGGCCAGTGAATCAAGCTCTCTGAGTGGCCAGTGAATCAAGCTCTCTGAGTGGCCAGCGAATCAAGCTCTCTGAGTGGCCAGTGAATCAAGCTCTCTGAGGGGCCAGTGAATCAAGCTCTCTGAGTGGCCAGTGAATCAAGCTCTCTGAGTGGCCAGTGAATCAAGCTCTCTGAGTGGCCAGTGAATCAAGCTCTCTGAGTGGCCAGTGAATCAAGCTCTCTGAGTGGCAGGTGGTGTATAAGTTTGAGACGAAGTGAAGTGTCGTCAATGCCTGATAAGACACGGTCACCTGCCACCTGCGTGTCTTATGTGTATGTGTCCTCTGTACGTGTGTTCTGTGTACGTGTCCTCCATGTATGTGTCTTCTGTGTACGTGCCCTACCAATACGTTTCCTCCACGTACAGTGCGTGTCTTTACTTGGCAGGGAGGGAGTGTATGCTTAAATTACTGTTGGCTAGATTAACATTAGGTTTGGTTAGGTTAGGTGAGCGTTGGGTTAGATTAAGTTAGGTTAGATTACATTAAATTTCGTTAGATTACCGTTACGTTAAGTTGGGTTTAGTCAGGATAGGGTAAAGTGTTTTGTCCTTCCAACACAAGACAGTGTATGGGAGGGATAGTTCCAACACCTGCCCCTATGATCGTGTCACTCGCCTCAGTGGTCAGCTGGTTGGGGGTGATGATGGTCTCTCTGCCACTGTTATATACTCCTAACCTAACCTAACCCAACCCAACACAACACAACCCAACCCAACCCAACCCAACACAACCCAACACAAACCTAACCCAACCCAACACAACCCAACCCAACACAACCCAACCCAACCCAACACAACACAACCCAACACAACACAAACCCAACCCAACCCAACCCAACCCAACCCAACCCAACCTCGCAGCTAAATAGATGCATAAATAAACATGACATTGTAAAGAGAAAAAGGTTGAACGCGGAGATAAAGAGAGATAGACTAGAAAGGTGTGAGAGACAAACGAGATGAAAATGTTAATGGAAGGGAAGGGGTAGGGGAGAGGAAGGGATAGGGGGAGGAAGGGGTAGGGGAGAGGAAGGGATGGGGGGAGGAAGGGATAGGGGAGAGGAAGGGAGAAAGAGAGAGAGAGAGAGTAAAAATGAAGAGGGTCAGTTTATCAGAGAAATTTAATCAAGTTATGAGAGTCTAGGAGAGTATAGGTAGGGAGATGAGGAGGGAAGGAAGAGGATGCAGGGAGAAGAAAGGGAGGGTAATTAGAGTGTGGCAGGGAGGCGAAGGTGGGAGAGATGGGGTAGAGGGAGAGAGGGAGCGAGGTGGAGGTGGCAAAGAGGGAGAGGGAGAAGAAGCGGAAAAGAGAGAGAGAGAGGAGGGAGAGGAAAGGGAGAGCGAGGGACAGCAAAGAATAATTAGTGTTCGCCTCAGATGACCTGACCTGTGTGGAATTTTTTTTTCTCATAATTTTCAATGACATTACGAAATGTTCACCCCTTCTGTACGGTCCCAGCACCTAATGTACGATAATTTAGCCCTTCAGCACGATATCAACCTATTCAGGACGATAGCAACCCATTTTGCCTGATAACAACTCCTTTAGTACGATACCAACCCCTTCAGAAGCGATACCAAGCCCTTCGAGTACGATAACAACTACTTTAAAGAGGAAACGACGTAAACCAAAAACGACAATTTTAACCCAATTTTACGACAATCATCTTCATCACTCTTCAGCTCCAGGTGCCTAAGGTGTGAGATTCATCCCCCGTATACGATAATTATGGTGGAGGAGGTAAGTTAAGTACGTGGGCTGTTACCTGTATAGATGTTCAAGACGAGGGTTGACCAACACCAATAGAACATCAAAGGTGAGGAGGACGATAGGAGGACGGTAGGAGATCTCCCTTCCTCCACTACCTCCTCCTCGTCGTCCTCCTACCGCCTCTTCTCTCCCGTCCCTCCTTCCCTGCCTCTCCTACTACTACCTCCTCCCCTCCAAGGGCCTCTCTCACTGCCCTCCACGCCTCCTATGCACAGTGCTATCCCACACCCGAGCCGTAGGACCCTCAATCCTATACTAATAGGACACAACGCCCGACCGTATCCCACCCCTGGCGCTCTTGTACCTCTAGCTTCGGCGTCTGCCTGGTATTGATTTTGCACCCAGAGCCAACAACGTTTTCGAATGCGGTCCAGTTTTTGTCCCGGACCAGATTGATGTGAGTGAGACGTTTGTTGATGTTATGGTTGTGCATATTAGTGAGTCCTTTAACGGAGGTCATGGTTGATATGTACTAAGTTAAGCGACATCTTGTGGTTAGGGAGGACAGGTTAGTCAGGTAGCGTATGCTTTAACACCCTGGTCAGTTTAGGTCCAGGTCCTGTTGTATAAGTCACACGAGTTGTTGATGTGTCAAATGCGTATAACTGAAGCTTTAAGCTTTTGTCAAATGCGTATAACTGAAGCCATTAAGCTGTTGTTTAATGCGTATAACTGAGACCATTAAACTGTTGTCTAATGCGTATAACTGAAGCCATTAGACTGTTGTGATCGATAATGACTAAAAAACTGGATATTTCTTTTTCATACAGTGTGTCAGTAACTAGGATACTTAACTGTTAATATTAGCTCCATAAATTAACATGTTAGTTCATGAATATTGGAAATAATATTGACATTAGGGAGATTAATTTAACCTTATGCTTCCCTTAACGTTCAGTCGCCTGCAATTATACTGCGACAGTGAATGGAACATTTTGTGAGATGTGGCACCACTGTGGAATGCTTATCGAGTCTGGCTACTATTGCAAAGTTCCTTAGAGCCATTCCAGGAGATTTAATATGATGTAAACAAACACAGTTCTGCCACATCTCACAAAAAGCACCAGACACTGTAGTAGGTATAATTGCAGGTGACTGGACATATTTAACTCAAGATTAATACGGTTATATTTCAAAATGGCCATAAAAGATAAAACATTCAATAAACACTTAAAGAAAAAGGTTTAAATTAGACCACTCACTACCTTACATTGCTTCAGGTTATTAGGAACTGCACAAGATGTTAATGTTTAGCAAACAGTACACGAACTTGTTCCTTTGTCAATATATGAACACTGCGGATGCAAAACGTTGTTATTGTGACGTCATCTGAGGTGTATCACTGTAAAATAGTTCGGTCGTTCTCCGGGACATTCACACACACACACACACACACACACATACACAGATATACACACACACACACACACACACACATACACAGATATACACACACACACACACACATATACAGATATACACACACACACACACACACACATACACAGATCACACACACACACACACACACACACATACATACACAGATATACACACACACACACACAGTAGGTCAACCTGCCATGTACTGACACGTCTCGACATGTTCAGGCGAGCCCAAACACGTCTACACACGTTCCAACATGTACCTTACCAGCAGCACCTCAACCTGACATGAAGATGACCTCTGACGTAACCTGAGTCGACCTGAAGATGACTGAACCCTGACATGACCTGAAGATGACTGATCCCTGACATTACCTGAGGTGACCTGAAGATGACTGACCTCTGACATGACCTGAGGTGACCTGAAGATGACTGACCTCTGACATGACCTGAGGTGACCTGAAGATGACTGACCTCTGACATGACCTGAGGTGACCTGAAGATGACTTAAATATAACCTATAGCACGCCCTGACCTTAAACAAGCTTACTATACCTGACGTGACCTAACCTGACCTGAAGATGAAACTGAGGCTTGACCTCTGTTGACCTTTTATACTCGAGGGTGGGGGGTGGGGTCGAACCTGGTCCCTAGAGGTGTGAAACACAGAAACGATCCCGACACTTCTGAATATTTCACTGTTTTAAAGAGACTGACGGACCACTAGCGCCTCAGTCTACGCTTGTGTGTGTGTGTGTGTGTGGTAATGGAGGTGTGTGTACTTGGTTGTAGGTGTACATGTTGTAGGTAGGTAACATTTGGAAATAGCCCAGCACACACACACACACACACACACAAAGTCAGACCTGCGTAACACGAGACTTTTGTCATTATTGCCCCTAATACAATTACCTATATAAACTCAATATAATCTTTATTTATCCTTCATTCATATCATAAATAAAGTAATATACATAATTTTCTATTTACTTTACATGTGTCATATAGATTTAGACGTTACTCTAAAGAGTCAAGATGAAAAAGACAAAATTATTAGAGGTAAAATTGTGAGTGGCAACCCAGTGTGTGGATGAGTTGCCAAATACGACATTTAGGATAAACAAGTGACGCGCGAAGAGGTTACGAGAATTATCATATGATGCTACCACTATCACCACAACTACCACCATTACCACAACTACCACCATTATCACCTCTATTACCACAACTATCAACACTATTATCATTACTATTACCACCGTGATTATTATTGCTACCACTATTGCCACTATCACCACTACTACCATCACCACTATTGCCACTATCACCACTACTACCATCACCACTACTACCACCATCGCTACTACCACCACACCCATCAACAAGAAAATAGGATCCCAATATTCAAGGTTGATGTTTGAGGAGAGTGAGGGGGCGAGGGAGTCAGGGAGTCAGGGGGCGAGGGAGTGTGGGAAAGAGAGAGTGTGTAACCGAGCCACCCCCTTTCATCCCTCTTACCCCTTACCCGTCAAGCACCTCACCCCTTTTCTCTCCCTCCCTTTCCCTCGCCTCTCTCCCTCTGTTCCCTCAACCCTCTCCCCTTAACCCCTACACCTACACCGTCTCATCCCTCTCACCTCTCCTCCCTCGTCACTCATTCCCCTCACCCTTCCCTCTCTCACCCCTCCATCCCCTACCTTCCTCCCTCCCTTTGCTCTTCCAGCCTCTCACTTAACCCCTACATTCCCTCTCCCCCCCCCCCTCTCATCTTCCCGTCCCCCACTCGATATAAAGTTACAAATCATCACACGGAAACTAGGCTTATTATAGACTTACTAACAACAGTGACCTTGACCTTTGACCCAGTACCCCGAAAATTAATAGATATCTTCCTTAAGTAATAACAAATAATTAAGTCAAGTTTGGTGAAGATCGCACGATTAGAACAGAAGATATCACACGGACAAGCTAGTCTAACAACACGGACAGACAGACGAACGGACGCACTATGGTTTAACTGATCATATGTATATTCTTTACTAAAAAAGGTAAAAAGAAAGAAAATAAAAAAAATATTAGTTGGAGAATTTATGAGATATCTTCACAAGCCATGACAGAGAAACACTACTAACAAAAGTCTCTGAATATTATTAAACAATACATTAACTCCCAACATTCACACGAGTGTAGGTGATTACGGGTGGCCACAGGTAGGTGTAGGTGGGTAAAAGAGTGTGTAGGTGGGTAAAAGTGGGTGTAGTGGGTAAAAGTGGGTGTAGTGGGTAAAAGTTGGTGTAGTGGGTAAAAGTTGGTGTCGGTGGGTAAAAGTTGGTGTAGGTGGGTAAAAGTTGGTGTAGTGGGTAAAAGTTGGTGTCGGTGGGTAAAAGTTGGTGTCGGTGGGTAAAAGTTGGTGTAGGTGGGTAAAAGTGGGTGTAGTGGGTACAAGTGGGTGTAGGTGGGTACAAGTGGGTGTAGTGGGTAAAAGTTGGTGTAGGTGGGTACAAGTGGGTGTAGTGGGTAAAAGTTGGTGTAGGTGGGTACAAGTTGGTGTAGGTGGGTACAAGTGGGTGTACTGTAGGTGGGTACAAGTGGGTGTAGTGGGTAAAAGTTGGTGTAGGTGGGTAAAAGTGGGTGTAGTGGGTATATCACTCAGTCATCGTCACACAAGTACAGGAGAGTGACCCAACAATACGTGTAAGATGGAAGTGTAATGATCTGACCACGAGAGAGAGAAGGAGTGAGAGACAGAGAGAGATACCGGGTAATGAGAGAGATATACTGGGAGGTCATGTGGTGGGGGGTCGGGAGGTCATGTGGTGGGGGGTCGGGAGGTCATGTGGTGGGGGTGGGGAGGTCATGTGGTGGGGGGTCGGGAGGTCATATGGTGGGGGGTGGGGAGTCGGGAGGTCATGTGGTGGGGGGTCGGGAGGTCATAAGTGTAGTGTATTTGGTCTTGCCACAAATATGTTTATACCCTGTGAGAGGTGTGGGAGAGTGACTGAGAGGGACAGGTAGAGAATGAGAGGTATTTTGGTAATATGAGTGATATATGTACTCAGTTAATAATGTACTCAATGGATATGTACTCAGTTAATAATGTACTCAATGGATATGTACTCGGTTAATAATGTACTCAATGGATATGTACTCGGTTAATAATGTACTCAACCCATAGATACAACTATAAGCCCAACCGATGTACATAACATTGGATGGGTTAAGTACTGTACATTTCTGGATGTACTACGGCACAAATACTACATATACAAGTGTACATAAATCACCTGTCCCACCGAGATATATACAACACTGGAATATGTAAGTTAAGTACATAAAGGGCGATGATCTATATGAAGAAACGTACGTAATTGAGACCAAGAAAACACATATCTCCTTTGTTTATATAATTATAAGCTTAGGTTAGGTTAAGCTAGGTTAGGTTAGTCTAGGCTAGGTTAGGTTAGGTTAGATTAGGTTAAACTAGGATAAACTAGGTTAAATTAATTAAGATTTGTGTCATTAGGTTAAGATTATTTTCATTGGTTAAATGGCTTCACTATTTTAATTAATAATCTTATTATATACCACTGTGAACTTTATAGATAAGAAGCCTTCCTATTACTGGACCATGTGTGTGTACCTGTGTGTGTGTGTGTATGCTAGTGTCTATCTGCGTGTACGTGTATATATATATTTATATATATATATATGTATATATATATATATATATATATATATATATATGTATATATATATATGCTGATAACCACCAGGAAAGAAGAAAACACGAAGTTCCCAAGCGCTTTCGTGTAATTCACATCTTCAGGGGTGAGTACAGACTAGATAGAGTAATGCAGAACAAGATGAATATATACAGAGGAGGGTGAGACCAGGTCCACAATGGTCAGGTAATGACCCTACTAATCTTTAAATGGCACACAACGGTGGGTGGTTGGGTCAGATGGGACAGTGACCCGCCCTCTCACCTGATCACAAATCTTCTTAATTACAAAGTTGTCCAGCTTGTACAAGCCGTTACTCAAATTCATGTTGAATGCTTCGGTATGTTTAATAAGACTAGATTCTATGATGTTCCTACTATCAATTGAATTACATGGTAATATTGAGGAGGCATTATCCCAGTCAATGCAATGCTTGTTATCCCTCAAATGAACAAACAGAGCATTGGATTCCTGGCCTGTCCTGACACTGTATTTGTGTTGTTTAATTCTAGTTACAAGATCTTTACCTGTCTGGCCTAAGTAAAACATATTACATTCCTTGCAAGGAACTTTATAAATGCAACCAATTGTGTTGTTGGGGGAGTTCTTGATTAACATTTGTTTAACAGTGCATGAGTTTTTAAATGCCACATTGACGTTCCAAGATTTTAGCTGTGCCGGAATGTGTGAGAAATTTTTGTGAAATGGTAATATTAAGATATTCTTATGGTCATGGGTGGGCTTGGGATCAGTTCTATAAAAAGTTTTCTTAGTAATGTTTAAGCATTTGTCTATGAAAGATCTAGGGTATTTAAGGTTTGAGCCAATATTATATATATATTTGTATTCCTCATCGATGAATTCCGGACTGCAAATTCTCAAGGTCCCACCTACACCAACTTTTACTCAAAGGTCCCAGTTGATGATTTACTAGAGTTCCTCATAGATTCCCTGGATAACATTTCACTGCCCGTCTCGAAAGATGACTTCATCGAACTCATCAAACTATGTATTAAGGATTGCAAATTCGAATTCAATGGGGAATATTATGCTCAAAAATTTGGTATGGCAATGGGTAATCCACTCTCACCTGTATTAAGCAACCTATATATGGAATTCTTTGAAAAGAAACTATTAAGTAATATTTTACCACCCTCAGCAGTCTGGTTTAGATATGTTGATGATGTATTATGTCTCTGGCCATGTAATGAGGACCTAAAAGTTTTCCTACCACAACTTAACAACTTAGCCCCCTCGATCAAATTCACTGTGGAATTAGAGCAAGACTGTAAATTGCCATTCCTAGACTGTCTGATACACAGAATAGGTAACACTTTTAAGTTCAGTATTTATAGAAAACCAACCAATGTGTGTTCATACATTCATTATTATTCTGCCCACCATAATAAAGTCAAACAGTCAGTATTTACTACAATGTTTTTACGTGCCTTGAGAATTTGCAGTCCGGAATTCATCGATGAGGAATACAAATATATATATAATATTGGCTCAAACCTTAAATACCCTAGATCTTTCATAGACAAATGCTTAAACATTACTAAGAAAACTTTTTATAGAACTGATCCCAAGCCCACCCATGACCATAAGAATATCTTAATATTACCATTTCACAAAAATTTCTCACACATTCCGGCACAGCTAAAATCTTGGAACGTCAATGTGGCATTTAAAAACTCATGCACTGTTAAACAAATGTTAATCAAGAACTCCCCCAACAACACAATTGGTTGCATTTATAAAGTTCCTTGCAAGGAATGTAATATGTTTTACTTAGGCCAGACAGGTAAAGATCTTGTAACTAGAATTAAACAACACAAATACAGTGTCAGGACAGGCCAGGAATCCAATGCTCTGTTTGTTCATTTGAGGGATAACAAGCATTGCATTGACTGGGATAATGCCTCCTCAATATTACCATGTAATTCAATTGATAGTAGGAACATCATAGAATCTAGTCTTATTAAACATACCGAAGCATTCAACATGAATTTGAGTAACGGCTTGTACAAGCTGGACAACTTTGTAATTAAGAAGATTTGTGATCAGGTGAGAGGGCGGGTCACTGTCCCATCTGACCCAACCACCAACCGTTGTGTGCCATTTAAAGATTAGTAGGGTCATTACCTGACCATTGTGGACCTGGTCTCACCCTCCTCTGTATATATTCATCTTGTTCTGCATTACTCTATCTAGTCTGTACTCACCCCTGAAGATGTGAATTACACGAAAGCGCTTGGGAACTTCGTGTTTTCTTCTTTCCTGGTGGTTATCAGCATATACCTAGATCACGCGCACCTACAGTGATTTACTTGCATATATATATATATATATATATATATATATATATATATATATATATATATATATATATATATATATATATATGTGTGTGTGTGTGTGTGTGTGTCTGTGTATGTGTTCACGTGCATGAATTGTTATGCATGTGTGTACGTGTAGGTGTGTACGTGTGGGTGTGTACGTTGGTTATCTCGTTTTCTTTCGAGTTTCAATGACGTCATTCTAATACGAGGCTGCTATTGGCTGATGCGGCACACAGGAAAATTTTTATTCCTTTAAAATATTGAGAAGAACAATTAGCTGATGTTGTCCTGACTTGGGGGAAACATAACCAGTTACTTAGATGAACAGCCGACAGTCAGTTATACCTCGATATAAACTGATAGTCACAGTATATGATAGACTGTTACACACAGTCATAGAGACGACAATTAATATCAAAGGATGGATGTCTCAACGAGCATGTACAGTACAAGATGACATAGAATGATTTATACACACCGGGACAGTGAGGTGGGGAGGCCGGCTGTGGTAGCTCCTAGGGGTTGAGACACAAGCGGTGATAATAGATTGTGTTGGTGTCAGAAGCAGCGATAACCTCACCCTCCTGCGTCTACCAGCACACTGACGCGCTCCTAACATAGAGAGAGACTCCTCCTGCCCCGCCACCCTCCACCTATCACCGCCACTACCACTACCACCACATTCACCATGGCCACCCACCCACCACCGCCACCATCACAACCACCCTCCACCCTAGCTACCCTACATCTCCCTACGCCGTCCACCATCCAGCAGCTCCACCCAGGCCACCCACCACCCAGGCCACCTCACATTTCCCTTCACACTTTCACAAGATCACCCTTAAAGGCGTTCGTAATAATATCCAGTTCGGAGATCATTGTACGCGCGTAAGAACCTTTGAGAATCCAGTTCCTACGCTAGATTTATCAGAAACTTGTGCGTATGATTCATTTTACACTTAACTGGCGACGTAAGAAAGTATTTAACTGCCTCACTTAAACTGCGACACAATGACAATGCTAACAAGAGCGTCGATATTGTTGGGAATTTACCCACACACTCTGTCACCGGCTTGTTTTGTTTACAGGGTCGGCAGCGTAAAATCCGGGTTCTCTAAAACGCAAGTTGAATGTTTTTTGTTTCTTGATTGCATTAAAATTTAAATCGTAATTTCGAGAGAGAAGTAAAGAGAAAAGATTATGAGAGAGAGAGAGAGAGAGAGAGAGAGAGAGATTTAAAAAGATTGAGTCAAACAAAGAGCGTAATATATAATTCAGAGAGAGAGAGAGAAACTTAGAAAGAAAATTCAAGAGATATAGCTAGAGATAGAGAGAGAGTGAGAGAGAAAGAGAGATGGAGATGATGTAAACACACACACACACACACACACACACACACACACACACACACACACTCACACACACACACACACACACACACACAGGACCCAGCAAACGTAACAACTTCTAGGACTTGACTCTTAAATTGCTGCGTGAACAACCAAGTCTCAGCAACACCACCGTCTCTCTCAGCTCCTTATCTTCTCCCGTAACCTAACGTAACCAAACTTAATCCAACATAACCTATTCAAACCTTTCCTAACCTAGCCTAACTTAACCTATTCAATCCTAACCTAGTGGTGGTGGTGGTGGTGGTGGTGGTGGTGGTAGTAGTGGTAGATGTGAGGGTAGTGGTGGTGGTGGTAGTAGTGGTGGACGTGGTGGTAGTGGTGGTGCTGACAGAACGTAAGAGAGAGGCGACAACGTGACTGGTAAAGCTGGAAGGCGAACGAGAACATAATGACAGTGGTGGCAGAAGGTGGCAAGAGGTGGCAGAAAATGGCAAGATACGTCCAGAGATAACAAGAGGGTCACTAGCTATAGCACATCATGGCAGAAGAGTCGCAGAATATGGCATCAAATAACAGAAAATGGCAGGAGATGGCAACAAGGTCCTTAAGGGAAAAAAAAATAGAACGATTATGGCATCATCCTACACGTCAACACGGTACAAGCTTTAGGCAATGTATACGATCAGAAGCCGAGAGACAACTCAGAGAAGGGGACGCCGTTCTCAGACCTTCCCACCCCACCCCCCCGCCCCCACACACTTAGTCTCTCGTGCATATTTACTCAAGGATCACCTGTAGATAGTGGTAAAGGTCTTGTGCTGCATCTCAGTGTTGTTGGTGTATGTTTGTGAGTCTCTGTACTGTTGGTGATGTTTCGTCAGGTAAAGGTTATTTGGAAGGACAATGTGTATGTGGTGGTGGAGACTTGATGTAGGTGTTGGTTTTGGCGTTGGAATGTGTGTATGTGTATGTGTAGGTTGGTGAGTGTGTGTGTGTAGGGGAGGGGTGAGGTGTGTATGTGTATGTGTAGGTTGGTGAGTGTGTGTGTGTAGGGGAAGAGTGAGGTGTGTATGTGTATGTGTAGGTTGGTGAGTGTGTGTGTAGGGGAAGAGTGAGGTGTGTATGTGTATGTGTAGGTTGGTGAGTGTGTGTGTAGGGGAAGAGTGAGGTGTGTATGTGTATGTGTAGGTTGGTGAGTGTGTGTGTAGGGGAAGAGTGAGGTGTGTATGTGTGTAAATAGTATTTTTGGCGATATTTGACCTGTAAAAATATTAAGAGAACAAGATTATAGGAAGAAAATAGAGATAGCTTTAATATTTAGGATCTCATAAAGTTATTACCTGAATATATAATAAATTTTGATGGATTGATGAAGAGCTTACAGTACAACTTGTCTATAATGATTTCCTTAACGAACAATAAAAAAGAACCTGTTGAGAAATTCCTCCTTCACAAAGACCGTCTTAGAGGGAACAATAACGAGTAAGAGGTACACAGTCGAGGTTCCAATAAGCTTCTTATCCCAACAATCCGTGAGCACACAGGGGCCGAGGGGTATATAAGCCGGTGGTGGGCCAGTAGGAGCCTCAGACCAGTGCCGACCACCGTAGTCACAACACCACCAGTCCTCCTCCAAACATCGGTTCCATGCGCTGTTTCCTCGCCTTACTTGTGAGTATATAAGCCATTCTAACTATATAACATAAGATGCGGTATAACAATCTCTATATGATATAGGTGACAGGGTAGACGTGCAGTCGAGTATATCGTTAACATGATATAGAGATCAGTCATATAAAACACGTAAATACAATATTTCATCAAGTAGTATAGCTGTGTTTAAAGTGACGGTGTTTAGAGATATAACTTATATTACAATAACATAACAACATATTCCTCAATGCTGTTATATGATGAGCATATCGTCTTTCAGTATACTAATCTAACAAGTTTTATACGACGTGACAGATGGTGGAGTGATTATATAACATAGTTATATATATCAATCAGTATATCGTGTGTATGACAGTTGGTACAGGGCCGTATACCATTGTGTATGACAGCTGGTATACATCATTGCGTCTGACAGATGGCTGGGCTGGCCGGGGTAGTGATGGCTCGCTACGCCCCCACACGAGACCATAACCAGGACTGGCTCTCTCTCATCTCCGGTAAACAGCAACTTAAGGACGCTCGCATCATCTACACTCTCCTGAAGAATGATCCAGATTTCTATCTGGACAAAAGAGGTTAGCTTCTTCTGTTCCTACTTCCCCTTCTTTTGTTTCTCCTTCTTTTACCGCTTTTCTTCTTTTTCTTCTCCTCCTTCTCCTGCTTCTCCTCTCTCTCCTCCTTCTCTCCATCCACCTTTTCCTACTTTTCCTCTTTCTCCTCGTCCTTCACACTCCTAGATGTCCTTCTTGTTTCCCCTTGTCCTGCGCCGCCTCACTACACTTTTGCTTAATTATTCGACTGCTAAGTGGTAAGTAGCTCATATAAGTATCATAAACGATTTGTAAGTGAGTTATGTACAGCGCGGGTGTATGTGTTGTGGTTTGTGTCCATACTGAGCTTTAGAGATTATTAAATATGCTAAGAATGTTTTGTTTTGTTGTTATACAGTAGTTTTCTCTTTTGGTGACGATTTTCTCATCTAGATGTGATTTGTTTAGCGAAGAAACGGCAATTTTTCCTCAAATCGTTCTCACTCTCTCTGCCAGACATCCAAGGCTTTGACAGCAGTGAGAAGGACTTCCAAGGATTCCAGCATCCCTTCTACTACCACCAGAGACAGCAACAAGGACCCTCTCGAGAGCCCTTCGTCTTCAGTAGGTTGGGAAGTGTAGGACCCATGGACACACAGAGGGCCGTAGTGGTGGACATCCCCTTCAGGCACGGACGGATGGAGGAGGCAAGCGGTCTCGTCGATCAAGCTCCTTCACATCCTCGTAAAGACAACACCATACCAGGCACAATGTAAAGTGACAGCCAGACGTAAAGCATAAACACAGCACAGAGGATCACTGAAGGTCTATATCCCATCACTCGTACACAGCAGCAGCAACTTTGCCACTCAGAATCCTTACGTTTAATTGTCGTATTGATGAAACCTTTGTATTTTTGAGCATCACCAGGCGTCGTTGATGTAATGAAGGGTCGTGTGTGTGTGTGTGTGTGTGTTTATCCCACCTGCACCTCCTCAAGTGTAATCTTCAGAAACAATAAACATTTGCAGTTCTGGGAATAAGTTATCATCTTTATCTTGGCCTCAGCAGCAAGTTGTCGCTCCTTGAACTTGTGTGCCTTCCTCTTAACTTAACCACTCAGACGTCATCCATGGAACTCAAGAGAACACAATTGATTCTCCTCATTAATAAGACTTGTCTTCGTCTAACGTCTACCCATCAACACATCCGTACATCTTGGAGAAGGATTGGAGGCTTAGCTCTCCATCTTCAACACGTGAACCACATCTTCTGGCCATCGTGCATAAGGCTTCATTTACCTCCGTTTACGAAACCATATTGACCTGAGTCTCATCTACAAGTGGCAATTACCTGGTCTTTCATATGTCGTGGGATGCAGAAGCCTGGTGAAGGTGGCTGTGATTGACCTCTCTCTCTCTCTCTCTCTCTCTCTCTCTCTCTCTCTCTCTCTCTCGTTGACGTCACCATGGCCCTCAACATAACACCTCTCATAAACGCAGATGTTGAGTCCTTGCAGCAACAAGTGACACCACAGCTCTTGACGCCGCGAGGATCCAGAACTGAGCTGTGAGACAAACAAACAAACACTCGTGGCTGGAGTAGAAAACAAAAGCATGGTCTTTCTTCCCCTCTCCGGGCCCCCAGCTGCGCCATAGTCTTTTATTGTTGATCATCATGTAATAGTTCGTTCACTTATACAGTTCTCTTAGTTATCGTTTATTTACTTATTCACTTGTTTATATCTTCCAATAACGTGATAAAGAATGTAATTGGCATAATAATGAGTAATATGTATAGTAGATAAGAGATAGTGAATAATAGGCTGTGGTCCAGAGTGTGTAAATGGAAGAGGAAATACAATAGAAAGAGAAGGTTGAGGTATATGATAATAGTTAAGAATAATAAGAAGGTTAAATAACACCAACATGAGCGGGGTACGTCATTATAGGCTGTATCATTTCTATATTTTAAAAGGTAATAAACTGCTATATATCATAACTCGTATAATATATATTCCTATATTATTGATATATTAAATATGAAGCAGCGCAACTTGATATCAATGGTAAAATAGATATAAGAAACATTGTCATCGTTGTGTCTCGTTGTGTTTGTCCCAGATGGCGGTGCAGTACTAACTTTAAAAGTCTGGAAGTACTGCATAATAAGTTGTGAATTGTGAACTCTGTTACACTTTGACATTTATATTAGATAATTAATAAAAGAACACAAAAACGTAAAGAAGACATTGATTTAATAACAGATTAAGAATTATGTTACCTTGCTTCACTGTCAGACGTAAGAGGGAAAGAAAACGTAATACACATTTATAATAATACAATAATCATCTATAACAGTTATACGGCGTACAAACTTTTTACAGTACCTCTGTTACTATGTCACCAGGATCAGTCTCTTGTAACAGTGTGTGTGAAGGATACAGTCACTGTTATACACTCGTTACGCAATATACACAGATCAATAAAACAACAGTTAATAAAACAGTCAGTTATGTTCTCGTAACTGTACCAGTCTTGTGAAACACAGTCAATAATTGACAACCAACACACTGCTCTACTCTAGTTGAAAGCCCGAGATTATATCACTTTACCATTTTCCTCAAACAAGCAGCAAAACCATGATTAAAATCAACATTTATTGAGTGTAAACCAAGATAATAATTAGCTTAATGACATCTACACTAAACATCACTGACCAATCACAGCTCACCAACACTAGACCATCATTATATCACCCTAGAATCACTAAAAGCAACGTATGAAAAAATAACCCCAGATATACCTGAAACTCTACGGACTTTGTTACCCGCGTTTCACTATCTCGTCACTTTATTCACCTAACGACCTTATCACTCATGAAACTCAAGTAATTAGGTTACAAAAATAAAATTAGCTGTCATAGTTATTTAATTAATGAACCTGAGAGATGGAATTACTTATTAATATTAGTTTGAGGTTAACTAGAAGATGCCGTTCAGGTAATGTTTGCCTTACCGTGAGCAAACTACATTACAATTACCACTAAACAACTCATACGGGTACTAATGACACTAATACGGGTACTAGTAACACTCATACAGTTACTAGTGTCACTCATACGGGTACTAGTGTCACTCATACAGTTACTAGTGTCACTCATACGGGTACTAGTGTCACTCATACAGTTACTAGTGTCACTCATACGGGTATTAGTGTCACTCATACAGTTAATAGTGTCACTCATACAGGTACTAGCTATGAGGTTAACTCCAAGTGTACCGTGATCTAACTCCTTGTGTACAGAGTTATGAGGTTAAGTAACAGGAGCTATGAGGTTAAGTAACAGGAGCTTTAAGGTTAAGTAGCAGGAGCTTTAAGGTTAAATAACATGAGCTATAAGGTTAAGTAACAGGAGCTATGAGGTTAAGTAACAGGAGCTATGAGGTTAAGTAGCAGGAGCTTTAAGGTTAAATAACATGAGCTATAAGGTTAAGTAACAAGAGCTATGAGGTTAAGTAACAGGAGCTATGAGGTTAAGTAGCAGGAGCTTTAAGGTTAAATAACATGAGCTATGAGGCTAAGTAACACTACCCAACAACAATGTCTGACACAGAATGAACCTCCACCAGCAGATGCACCAAGAGACACGTCACCACCAGGCAAGTGAACCCCGATACGTTAACAGCGGCCCCTGGGCTAGGATCCGGGGCGTCGGAAGCGAGGTAGAACTTGACCTCAGCCTTGAAACCCTTTGAGTATGAGGTGGTGGTGTCGAGGTAGACATACATGGTCCTCGAAGTACTGACGAAGCTCTGGTTAGTCTTGATGCCTCGGCCACAAAACCTGAGGGTGCAGGAGTGGTTTTAGACAGGTGGTGTGAAGGTTAGACTAGACTAGGCTAAGTTAGATTCGATTATGTTATGTTAAGTTGGGTTAAGTTATGTTAGGTTAGGTTAAACTTAAATAGATAAGATTATATTAGGTTTGCTTAGGTTACAGCGCCATGGAAGCTGATATACTTTTGTACAATCTTACGAAATAGAGACAAATAGATAGACAAATAGACAGAAAGACAGACAGAGAATTTTGTACTGTATACTCACACGTTGCCGTTGTACATATCATGGTCTCTGACTTGCAGGTAATCGGCGTAACATTTGTACACCCCGCTGGGTTTGTTCAAGATCATTTCAAAACTTAAGAAGGTCACCTCTACCACGTGATCGACTGGTGCTTCCACCGTGTACACACACCATGTACCTACAAATAGGAGCTCAGGTTAGTGTAAACATTATCAAGTATCTACCAATCTCTCTCTCTCTCTCTCTCTCTCTCTCTCTCTCTCTCTCTCTCTCTCTCTCTCTCTCTCTCTCTCTCACCCTCGGGTATGTTCCTGGGGTAGGCCGGGGAGGAAAAGGTTCTCTCCTCTGTGATCACCTGACTACAAGCTGGCATCATGTCACCTGTAAGCAATAACAAATCACAGTACAGTATCTACACTCACAGAAAAACAACAACATTAAAATAGGTCATTAATCGCTATTTAACTATATCTGTATACATAAGGGATGCTAGGCGTGAGTAGCAGTTTATATTCTCTATTATTTATACATTGTTGGTAATAATGATCGTTTCAGTAGGTTTGGTTAGAGTAGGGTGTGTTAGTTTTAGTTAGATTAGATTAAATTAGGTTATGTTAGGTTAGGCTAGATTAGGTTAACTTAGGAGTATATGAACTAAAGAGTCATGACTTACCATAATACTCGCCCTGGGTGATCTCACATCGCTGACCCGAAGTTCCTGGAGGACACACACACGTACAGTCCTTCCCCAGGTATCCTTCGCCAAAGCAGTGGGTCTCGGGCAGGTCACACGCCTTCATCCACATGTCTGGCGGATGTGAATCATGTTGGTGTTATGCCAATGTTCTTCCGGGAGGTGCAAGAACAGCAGTTGTAGGAACAGGACAACAACAAAGAACAGCAGGAGAACATCTATCAGGTGAAAAAACAGCAGAAGAACATCAAAGAACATCAGGAGAACATCTAGCAGATGTTGGTGCAGCAGGAGGACGCCTGTGAAACGGTACACGACACAAGAGGACTTACCTACACAGCCGAAAATAAGGTGAGGACTTACCTACACAGCCGTACATAAGGTGAGGACTTACCTACACAGCCGTACATAAGGTGAGGACTTACCTACACAGCCGTACATAAGGTGAGGACTTACCTACACAGCCGTACATAAGGTGAGGACTTACCTACACAGCCGCACATAAGGTGAGGACTTACCTACACAGCCGTACATAAGGTGAGGACTTACCTACACAGCCGCACATAAGGTGAGGACTTACCTACACAGCCGCACATAAGGTGAGGACTTACCTACACAGCCGTACATAAGGTGAGGACTTACCTACACAGCCGTACATAAGGTGAGGACTTACCTACACAGCCGTACGTAAGGTGAGGACTTACCTACACAGCCGTACATAAGGTTGACGATATGTTTGTCACGATGGGAGAGTTCCTGCCGCCTCGATAATAGACCCTGGTACTTGGGGTCCTTGGTAGATAGCGTCGGTAGTCCGTTCTTAGTGAAATCCTGCCGAGGGTCACAGTATACAAGTCCTTTCAGAGATCACATGAGGAATAGACACACCTCAGGCTTATTTAATCTGAAGATTAACTACCTTAATGCTATCTAAGGTTAAATTAGGTTAGTGGTAGGTTAGGTTAGGTAAGGTTAGTACTCACATGACGGAGATATACCACTACCTACAGCAACCCAGTACAGTACAGTACAGTACAGTGCAGTACAGTACAGTACAGTACAGTACAGTACAGTACAGTATAACGAAAAGCATTTCACAACGTACCAATCCACCGTAATGCATGACGGAGGTATAATCGTAGGCCACCCCTTGGTCATTCACTAAATCCGAGCTCATTATGTCAAACTGGCGCTGCTGACCGTCTTGGATGTTGTTGTCATGAATTACCACATAGCGGTCACGGTCCGGTCGTGCTTGTTCGTGGAAGAGACCGATTGCATGACCGACCTCGTGGACTACCGTGCGAAGCTGGGGGTGAAGTGAAAAGAGGTGCTAGTTATGGTGTTATGATGGTGTTAGTGATGGTGTTATGGTGTTAGTGGCTCACTCTTTGACTACTTCACTCACCGTCTGCTTGACTCACCCACTACTTGACTCATAGACTACTTCACTCACCGACTGACATCCGTTGCCGATAGACACTGCCTGGGTCGGAGAGTCGATCATACCCACATATGACCAGCATCCTCCCTTGCTCACGTACATGATGGAGTGTGCGTCACTTCCTGTGTACACGTGAAACATTGGTATTATGTACACATCATCACATATACACACATAGAGAAGTACACTAACACATACACACACACACACACACTATCATATACGCACACACAGTCACACACATATTTAAGGTTCAGTTAAGTTACGTTACGTTAAGTTGGGTTAGGTCAGGTCCATTCTCTTTACCGGAACTAAACATAGAAAACGGATATAAAAATTACCCAAATGTATCTCTCTCTCTCTCTCTCTCTCTCTCTCTCTCTCTCTTACCTGTTGTCTTCTTGAACTTAAGACAGGTGTGTGTCTCCCAATGGTTCATCCCAGCCTCTATCTCCCTCCTGAACTTGTTCGCTGTAAACACAACAACAGAGTCAAATCAGAACCCATATCATGCACCATAAGAAAGTCAAAATCAGAACCCATAAAAAGAAGCAAATAGACATAATTTATCTATTTTTTTCTGAAAATAGAACATAGATAGACAGACCAACCAACAAACACACACTAGGACTGAGCTAGGTAAGGTTAGGTTAGAGACACAGGAACTTACCTCCCACAGATATAAAATAAGGTATTGTAGGTATTCCATTTTCTCTAGGCCAGAGATATTTGTAAATTTTGCCCTTCCTGGATGTGGCCGGGGCGGTGACCTGATCATATAGCTCCTGAGGCACCAACATATCCCCCACCACCACCATCAGGTCCTGGGGGGATGGGGATGGTCCTCCTCTTCCTCCTTCAGGCATTATACCAGGTCGTGTCAACGCGCCTCCTACCACCACCATCCAGCAGACCTGAAGAAGTTGTAGGATGAAATGACGCGAAATAGAATCCCAGAAACGAGACCTAATCTAACCTAACCTAACCTTACCTAACCTAACCCAACCTAACCAAAGCAGATTAAGATAGTAAGATAAGATAAACAATGAAGCCCATGAAAATCCACAAGCTAATCTTTCCCTTAACTAGACATTACAACGGTGTGTGTGTGTGTGTGTGTGTGTGTGTGTGTGTGTGTGTGTGTGTGTAAGACTACTAATAAAATAACTGCTATATTACTCAACCATTATCAACAATAAAACGAAGGATTATCGCCTGACGTACATAACTGCCTCGCCTGACGTGCACCACTGCCTCGCCTGATCATTCCTCGTAATAAAACCTAATGATGTAATCTAAGCAATTTCCTGTACACGTGATCACAAGAGAATCGTTACGTCACTTCTTTGATCACATACGATAGCCTGGTATAGATGATGCGAGCCCTCAGGATTCACTCACGTAAACACAGCTGACTTACTTCTGACTCACGTAAATACAGCTGACTCCTGACTCACGTAACACACAGCTGACTCCTGACTCACGTAAGCACAGCTGACTCACTTCTGACTCAAGTAAACACAAATGACTCACCTCTGACTCAACACAGCTGACTCACTTCTGACTCACGTAAACACATCTGACTCACTTTTGACTCACGTAAACACATGTGACTCACTTTTGACTCACGTGAGCAAATCTAACTCACTTTCGAGTCACGTAAACAAATCTGACTCACTTTTGACTCACGTAAACACAGATGTCTCTCTCTCTCTCTCTCTCTCTCTCTCTCTCTCTCTCTATATCTATCTATATATATATATATATATATATATATATATATATATATATATATATATATATATATATATATATTCATATATATATTATCTATCTATCTAAACACAACATAACACTACCCACCTGCAACAGGACGGCCAACACCACACGCTCCATCATACAGCAGGAGGTTGGCCAAAGACTGAGTACGTGTCCTCACACCCAACCCTACCCTACCTAACTCTTATCACTGGTGCTATAAACTACTAGATTATCGTGTTATCATAATCTGTGGAGGTAATATCAGCGGCGCAGTAGAGGTTGTATTAAATGTTGTTGTTTTTAATTGGTGATAAAAGAACACAGAAGGATTAGAACGCTAGCTGTTGCCTTATTTTTGCTATAGACGGGAAAGGGATGAAGGTATTTGAACATGTATGACACCATTGTTGGTCAAATGGTCTTGACTGAGCTCACGCCATCACAACAATATCTGGCTGGTTATTCCACGAGTTCAGAACTTTTATTACAAAGAAGTTTGTTATCACAGTTTTCTGTACTTATAGGTTTTGAGGCTGTGTCCTCTAGGATTTTTTAAAGGGGGTACAAGAAAGCAAGACAAGACACGACATAACATATCAGTTAATTCAGAATTATGCTCAAGTATAATCGAGTTACTTTCGAGAACTGTATGATCAGCAATATAACTTATCAGTGTTATCATCAAATCATCAATCACTAAAATTATTACAGGATTGACTTTAAGCATTCAAAACTATTTAAAATAATTAATATGGATAATCCTGATAATCTGGGATGGCCAATGCTATTTGTCTATCATGCTCGTGACTTGCTGAGAACAATAGCCGCTTTCTTTCTAGCCAGCACCTCCTGGTGAGTATACATAATCAAGAGAAACGTTTAGTTGACACTGATCTAGGCCATGTCTTGGCACGTCTCAGTGTGCTCAATGACTGCTCTACATCACAGGTGGAGGCTAGAAGTGTCAAGGAGGTCAAGAGGGCTTCTCGATTGCCAGGAAACAAATCACATTGCTTCAGAAGATCCTTCAAAGACAGTGTGGCACCGGAATCAAATGCGATTTTCTTCTGGGAATGTTCGCGCTGTGTCCACATTTCAAACCAGGATTACGGCTCCTCAGCAAAATTATCGGTGTTTAATATATCATTTAGCTGTGCCATTTCCCCCCTCTATTCAGCAACCATTGGATCTCTTCTTGCATTTCCACCACAACTTGGTTTTGTTAGTGTCCTGTTTGGTATACATGAACTAACTCACTGTAGCAGATTTTTGAAGCACGCTTATAACTCAATAATTTCCATGACTAGCGTAAATAAAAATACAAATACATATATATCACCAACGGAACTGAGCTCACAGTTTTCCTCTATAGTATTTGTTTTGCTTTTATGTGCGTTTATAAATAATATTATTAACGAATATTATATATTGTTTATAATTATGTGTCGTATTGCACCAGACAAATTGTACAGTTATACCCAAATATCATACTAGTTAACTTTGTCTTGAATTACTATATGATAATTATTCTACATATAGTTAATAATATTGTAATTATATTATTATTAGTAGTAGTAGTAGTAATAGTAGTACCAACAACCGAATCTCGAAAATTTTATCGCTGCAATCAATAGTTCACACAATTCTAAGACACTTTTCTTCTATGACGTTTCCTTCGCAAACGACCTGTATTATTATAATTATTAGTATTATTATTATTACATTACTATTATTATTATTATTATTATCGTTATTATCATTATTATCATTATTATCATTAACTGAATCTCGATAACTTCATCTTTTCCATCAACACTTCAGACAACTCTAAGTTACTTTCTTTTTTTACGTTTCCCGCGCAAATGACCTATATTATTATTATTGTTATTGTTATTGTTATTGTTCGCCATTTAATTAAATATACTCGGTTGATTTATTTAATCCAACGGTAATACCTTTAGTCTCATTCAAAGTCATTTAATTTCAGCATTTAATCTCATTCAAAGTCATTTAATTTCAGCATTTAATCTCATTCAAAGTCTTTAATTCTACTCCAGGTTAGTTAAGTCCCTCATAAGACTGTTTATTTAAATCCATTTTCTATGATTTTTCAAAGAAAATGAATTAGCAATTTTGATGGGAGACTTTTATTTTTTATTATGGTTGCACAATAGAGCAATTACTTAACTTTAGTGTACTTTATCATATTTTATACCTCTTCCCCACTGATTAGCCTTTTAACTGTGATCAGCACTGTCACTTATCAGTGTTATCATGAAATTGTTAATCAAAAAATTTATATTACATTTTTCTTCAATGCATTAACATATTTGTTGGTGTCTGTGGCGTCCTGGTAATACACACATTACTTTAATGAGCCAGAGAATATAGTAAATTATGCACAACCACTTAAATTATATATGGTATTTTAGAATTTTTAATAGGGTGAAGAAAAAAAATGCGTTTTTCTTTTTAAAATACCCGGTTGAAAATAAACTACCAACTAATGTCAAGCTCATGGTATCTCACCTCCTTTTAGGCTGTAGAAATTTATTTTGAGTAAGTATTTAAAAAAAACAAATTATAGGATTAATGTTATTTGGAATAATTAAATTGTTTTCTTTGAAGTATAAAATATTAATCAAGAACATCCGACACCTTAAAAACTGACACTTCAGCTGACTAAAATAACAGTACATATTATACTATAACAAAATGTATAGTTTCTATATTCGTACATTATAATTTATAGTTTTATTCTAGTGATCATATATAGATAAATAAGAAGTTCCTTGGTGGTCAGGTTTAGTCTCTCTACAACACGGGACACTGCCAGTCACGCGTAGATAACTCTATAACAATTTCATTAAACATTAAAAAAATCCTATAAGTCATATATAATTAATAATTGTTTATCAAATTAAAATAGTAATAATATAAACTGTGGGTATAGATTATTTTATCATCCTTTTGTGACATATAATATATATACAATAGATGACTATTTAACCCGCTACAATAAACTTACATTCATATATAAATAAAAACATCGGGTTCAAATAAATATAATACTCTAGTATAATTAAGTTATCTGGTTTTATAATTCCTGGTAGTATTAAGGTTTAAAGGTTTTGTTGATCATTAATAGGAAGACATCTTAGCGTGAAGGGGAGCGGCTGTGAGGGGGTGTTGGTACACAGACCGAGTAACGTGTGGAGGAAGGTGGAGGTTTAGGAAGACGTTTTATTCATTTAAATCATCATAAAAGTTAATAATCATTTGAACATGTGTATAGGTCTACCCAGAAGTGCATGTATGGACTGTCGTCTTTGAAGTGTGTATAAGAGCGAGTGTTGATGAGTTAGGAAGTCGTATTATTAATGAATTTATTCTTCACTGGGAGACCTTGAGGAAGAAGTAACTTGCTAGACATTAATAACTCTGGTTGATATATTAGCTGTATTGACACCTGGTCACTGTGTCAGCCAATGATTTAGAAACAATTTATTTAATATTAATGCTCATACTGTATTTTGCACAATTTATTATGGTTTTATTAATCTCAATGATCATCTTTGGACATTATTATTATCTTGTGTGGATTCATTTACTAATGCAGTTGATAAAAACATTTGTACCTATAAAACAGAAAGAAATTCATATCTGGCAAAATTCAGTTATATAATTTACTAGAGTTTAGGTTTGGTATGTGTGGTTCATTTTCTGTTTCAAGATATTGTACTGTACGCCTTTCACCTAAAGCAAGGCTTGTTTTTCTCATCAAACAGCTTTCTGCACAGGAGGAAGCACCCAGAGCACCCCTGTATTACCCTGTTGTGTAATATTAACAGACTGTTATTTTATACATGTACTCTTGAGCATGGCTAGATACAATACTCTATAGTTATTCAGTAAAATCATCATACAAGTATTGTACATTGATTCAGTTTGTATGTAGACAATGATGATACTGGTATATAGCTTAACATGGGTACAGACAGTGCAAGTATACAGTGTTTACCTTAGGTGTACAAACAATGATAAACAGAAAGTTAGTACAACCAAGGATAACTAAAAAGGCCATCAGATGCTTCTCTCCAGTAAGGTCCTTTGGGCAAGTCTAGAATGGCTTAGTACAGTACTGTGATATCACCCCCCTCCCCCCAGACTTAGTATAAGCTTCATATCATCCTTGTTCAAAGTTCACTTGTATTACAATAGAGCGACCTCTTGTGACATTTGATTATGTACATTGGATCTCATAAAGATTAGGCACCCTAGCTTATTTCACCTGATGATTAAACACCCTAATGCTGTTACGTTAGGTTAGGTTACATTACATTGCAGTGTTTGATCATCAGGTGAAATAAATGAGATTCTTAGTCTTCACCAGATCCTTTTTAATGATGAGATGTAAAAATAACGCATGATGTATTATACCATAGTATAAAGAAACATTATTATTGCACATTAATGACTGCACATATGTCTTATCCCACAGAATAATAAAGGAGCATAATGGTGCGCAGTAAGCAGCCTCCACAACAGCTAAATGAGATCCAGCAGAGAAGGGCGCAGTGGAACTTGATCGATGGTGCCGGTCCCGCAGACAACCAGCAGGGTAATGGAGGTGCTGAGCCAAGGCAGGAGGGAGCTGCCCCACCGCACGAGAATAATAGAGACGACATTGCTCTCCTGCTGAACGACGATCTTATTGACGATGACGACAACGATATAGACTTCATACCCGGAGCTCTGGGAGATCCGGCCTTACGACCACGAGAAGTCCACTGGGGTAGGTTTGCTCAAGTCAGGTATGAGGATGGAGATGATGACTTCGTCGACGAAATTGATGACGAAGTTGTTTATCAGCCAAGGAAAGAGAGAGTTGTACGAGAGAAGGTGAACTATGGTGAGTTCAAGAATGTACTCGACAAGTCCCAGTTTTATGCAAAAGTTTCAAAATCTAATGAAAATTGTGTTGTTAGCCCAAGGAAAGAAAGAGATAAGAACAATTTCTGTCATTTTGGAAATATAACTTTCAAACTTAAAGATAAAGTAACAAGTGAAAGCCTTCATCAGATACCTTGTACAGAGTTTTGGGTGTATGTGAGTGTAGAAGCTGATACTAGTGCCCTCTATTTCGAGTGGAATTCTGAGGGGAGGCCAAAAAAATCAAAACAGAGGAAGCTTTCTGCAGTTGATTTTCGCCACTATATGATAGAAGGTGTGTTGGATGTGGAGGTGTGGCAAGGCTTGTCCACCCAGAGATATTTTGACCTTAAGCTAGAGAGTTTCGACGACGCCACCGATGAAATGACGTTGAATGTTTTCCTAAAGAATGGAGGTGTATCTGATTTAAAACATCCCAGTGAAAGAATCCGATGTAATGAGTCCTTGGGAGCCGTTGTGTCTTATTTCTTCGGTGTTCGTACGTTCAATTACACGGGTACCAAGAACCTGAAGCACAACGTGGAAGAGCTGTTCTCTGCCATCAAGAAGTGGCACAGCGATAAAGAATATTGCGCTCTAGATGTACAACACCCGAGCTTGATCCCACAGTTAAGACCATACCAGAAGGCAGCTGTAAAGTGGATGTTACACCAAGAGAAATTTACTCAGACAAAGAAGAAAAGTAGTGATGGTTCGGGTGATCTTCACTGTCTGTTTGTGGAGATAACAAGCAAGGATGGTGTGACTCTCTACTTCAACAGATACGGAGGTTTTCTGGTGAAAGATAAACCTCTGGCCATCTTGCCGACTCCCGGAGGTATTCTAGCGGACGAGATGGGATTGGGAAAGACCGTGGAAGTGCTGTCGTGTATGTTGTGTCACCCGAGACAGAACGTTGAAAAGCCGGCCTATCAAGAACCAGTTAGTATTGAATCACAGAAACCTAATCGTAAAAGGTTAACTGGTAATGATATATTCACCCTAGATGGAGAGCCACAAGACGAGGGTGTCAGAGAGTCAGTCATGAGAGACAGTACGAGTGAAAACGTTAGCGTGGGCTCTGGTGTAGGTGACACAACAGATCAAGTGAAAAATTGTAAGGCCCAAAGGAACAGAACTCGGGGAAAAGCCGGCAGAAGGAAAGTAAAGTCAGACCCTGTGGTGCCCCAAAGTTGCATCAAAGTACACATACCAAAGAGACAGACAGAACAAGACAAAGATAAAGTGAACAAGAGTGGTAGACCAAAGAGAGAAGCAACAAAATTCGTCTGTGGTTACGCTTCCTTCGGTGATGATGATGATGAAGTGGACAATTACAAGCCGCCCACGAAGAAACGTTCAGTTAAAAAGACACTTCCAAAAAATCTACTTACAGTGTTGAGCAAGAGATCTCCGAGAGCTCGTACTGGTCTTCTATTGAGTCTGCTATTATTAAAGAATGCTGGGATGGTAATGCCAAAGAGTACAAGAAGGAAGGATCTTGCAAAGAATTTCGCAAGTTTCTTAGGATGAGGAAGAAGGATCCTTGCTACTTGATGTCCATGAAAGAGAGACTTCAGATTGTGTACACCAACAGCATGGCTGAATACAGTGCCAAAGAGTTCGTGAACCGAGTGACAATTCAATGTTTTTTTGACACAAAAGTAGCTCAGAAGAGTTTCTTTGAGTGTGTCTGTGGGTCTGCGGAAATTGAGAGCCGCGACGAAAAATTCAGAGTACAGTGTTCGTTGTGTAGTTTGTGGCAGCATGCGAACTGTGTGCAGTACAACATGATGGACCCTTATAGAGGACTGTACATCTGCCCTCACTGTTGGACGCAGGAACCGCCTGTGGTGTCGGGAGCTACTCTCATTGTCACGCCTTCTGCCATTGTCTATCAGGTCAGCCATACACGCTTATTAATGTTGTTGGATATACAGAGGATAAGAGGGAAGTATTGGGACTGATCAGTGTATTATTGTGGCTTAAGGTTAAAAACTCTTTTGTGTAAAGTTTTAATGTATGTTAATGTTTTGTGTAGTCACTTCTCCAGGGATCTTTTCCTACTATTATTGAAATATTGTTGAGCTTAAACACCTGCCAGACATCTATTGTTCATGTGTTAAGGGAGGCAGGTGTTACTAGAAGAACCATTGTTTACCTCACCTGTACCCACCACAGACTGTCTTCATTATTTAATTGTTGATCCTTCATTTTGTCCCAGTCCCCCAGGAGCGGCCATCTCAAGACTTACATTCTATACTCCTTAAATTATGTCTGTTAATATTAGGATCAAAATGAGCACAGGTGTATTGTGTATAAGTTTCTTAATTGTATTTCAGTTTCTGTTTGATTTTAGAAAGTAACATAAGTTATATTTCTCACTGTATTTGTATATACTGTATACATTTTCAAAAGACTTCTCTCAAAATTACAAAATGCTTAAATTGTCAGAATTTTCACTTGTGACTAAAAATTAATATTTTCACAGGAATTCATTCTCTGATTTTATGTTTGCAGTGGGTGAATGAGATTATAAAGCACCTGAAACACAAAGCTATTAGGATGTTGGTGTATAAAGGTGTGGCAACTCAGGGCTACATGCAGCCTCACTGCCTAGCCAACTTTGATATTGTCATTACCACCTACGAGACCCTCAGCCGAGAGCTGAACTACGTCGACTTACCTCACAGCAACAGCCAGATGGGACGAAGGTGTGTTATATATCGGACCCGTCAGTTGTACCAGCCGAGCTTCTCATTGTCAGAACATTGTTTTCAGAGTAGGAAATGTAGATCACAAGTGTGTTACATCCAGCCATGATTATACTGAACAACCCGCTATAGTCGCCAATATCATGTAATTCACTAGCCAATGGCACACAGTCATCTCCCCAGAAGAAAGTATTTGATGTACCAAATGCCATTGAACTTTGTAGTCTACAGACAACTCATTATCATCCTTGATTTAACATAAACTAAAGTAGAATCATCCTAGTAACAAATATTGTCTACAGAATTTAGATAGCATTCTCAGTCTGCACACCAATCAACTCTGTACAGGTTTTATAAGCATAAAGAAGCTACAGACACCTCAATGTAAATCTAAAAAGAATAAATTATGGTCAGTTATCTATTCATTGTGTCAGGTTCCGACATCCCAAGAGGTTTATGGCAACACCGTCCCCTCTGCCGTGCGTCGAATGGTGGCGGGTGTGTCTGGACGAGGCTCAGATGGTCGAATGTACCACCAACAAGACTGCCGAGATGGCCCTCAGACTCGCTGCAATTAATAGGTGGTGCGTCACTGGCACCCCTGTACAGAAGACAGTGAATGAGCTACAGGTTGGTTGATGCTTGTGTTAAATAAATTAGAATTAATGTGATTTATGTTAGTAGAATATACATACCTATATTGTAGTTTGAGTTACCATACTGTAAGCAATTCTCTGGTCCAGGTTAATTAATTTAAATCTAGTGCACATATAGTATATGTTAATTCTAGAATGCAGCACTAATTCCTATTATTCAAGTTCTCACCAGACATTCTTGAGGAATGATGGTGATGAGTTGTGGGGGAGACTGTTTCTTGTTGTTTGTATGATTGTACCTGAAGCTATCACAGTTTTTCATGCACAGTATTTTAGTTTTGCATCATTAACACTGTTACAATTAAGTAATGTTTCTTATACTGTACTGTACTTAACCAGGGTCTGCTGTTGTTCCTGGGAGTAGATCCTTACTGGGTGGCTCAGTGGTGGTACAGATGCCTATACTTGCCATACTGTCACGGCATTAAAGAACCTCTCCATGATCTTGTAGCTCAGTACATGTGGAGGAACTCTAAGAAAGATGTCATCCACCAGATCGACATCCCACAACAGATTGAGGAGGTGAGGCTAATACCCACGTCTGGAGGTTTGTTATCTCACTAGGTTTCACTTCTTATGTCCTGGTATTCTTAATACTGTACCAGTAGTTCTCTGTAACAGACTCCACCATATTATGAACTTATTACTCAATCTGTCATCACTACTTTTGAGTAAGTGTCACCTATGTGCCTTTCAGAAAACTTTGACTTCCCAGTGTGTCTGTGTTCAATGATTCTCACTCAGTTATTCTCCAGAGACTGTATTTAAGATTTTTCAAGTTCTGTTGGATGTTTGATATTGGTATAAAGAGTTCAGGCAGGAGGGTGACGAGAAGACCAAGTTGGAGTTAGAAAGTTTTGAGAAGGACTCACTAGATGTTAGGAGATTGGACATCTAGGAAGCTGTGTCATGTTTTCTAAATGAAAGTATCATAATGTAAAAGAATAGGGTGTGAGTAGGTATCCCTTTTACTTTTTTTTACTTTTTTAACATTGGTTTGCTGTTCATAGGTCCACTGGCTGTCCTTCACACGTGTTGAGGAGCACTTCTACCAGCGCCTGCATACAGAGTGTTCTTATGAGGCCCAAAACAGACTGAAGAAGTTCCCTGACACAAATATCAAACTTAGCTCTCTGGACAGACTTACCTTCAATTCTCTCATACAGCCACTTCTTAAATTACGTCAAGCGTGTAACCATCCACAGGTAAGCATGAAGGCCGTAGGATATTTAAGGCTTTGCTGATCAGTGGTGTACCTGGGCTTTTAAGACATTGTACAGTGCAGTATAGCTGATATTGAAACTGCTGGTGATGCATGTAAAAAATTTTATTTTAGTAACTGAATTCGTGAACCTGTTTTGTAAGTGTGGCTTGTATTTTCCAGGTTGTGAAGGGGCAGTTCTTGTCAATGAACCGCAAGACCATGACGATGGAGATGCTTCTAGAAAACCTCATCAAGAAGACTAAATTTGAGACTGAAGAGGCTCATCGTTTGTTGATCGCTTCCATGAATGGTCTTGCCGGTATAGCCATCATTCAGAAACAATGGCCACAAGCTGTTGACATGTACCGAAATGTGCTGAGGTCCATAGAAGAGCACACAAACATCAAGACTGACTGTCTGCAGCGTCTTCACACCATTCACAACCTGGCTGAGATCCTGGAGGCTGGTCATCAAGGCATAC
Source organism: Homarus gammarus (assembly GCA_958450375.1). Taxonomy (NCBI): domain Eukaryota; kingdom Metazoa; phylum Arthropoda; class Malacostraca; order Decapoda; family Nephropidae; genus Homarus; species Homarus gammarus. Next base: position 359,354 of record CAUDMG010003229.1, read on the forward strand.
AGCCCACACTGAGGGACGACTCGCTCAGGGAGGAAGCGGAGACCATCCGTAAACGCTACCTGCAGCATTACCCACAGCAGGTCACTGCGGCTGACTTAGAGTGTACCCAGAACTCTAAAGCTGTGGAGACTTTAGAAAATAATTATAATTTAGGTACAAGTTGGTGGCTGGCGGCCTTGCAATCTTTTGACAATGACTTTGTGCTGGAGATACGAGATGAGATTTTGTCTTCGTATTCTAGGTTTGAGGAGCACAAATGCCTTCTCTACCCTGTTAAAACTCGAGCACACTTACAACTGGTATTGAATGCTGAGATGAAAAAACTGAAGGATCAGAGGCTTGATATGATTAGTGGAGTGAGACATTTACAAACTCTAGATTCGGCTTCCTTGCTTGATGAAGCCATCGATTGTCATCTGCGTCCGATGGAGTCGGAGCCACCCCAGTGCTTAACCTGTGCCACACATGAATTCTTTGAAGACTATGAAGAAACCCTCTTTTCAATGAGAGAGTTAAAACACAGCAGAACAACTGGGGTATCCAAAGAAACAAAGAATGTTAAAGACAAGGTCCAGGTGATGCAGGCCACTCGCCGTGGAGACTGGGGTCAAGGTGAGACTGAACGAGTCTTGAAATATTTACAGACAAAATCCTTAGAAAGGGTTGAGAAAGAGATATATGAGGACTCACAGACACACTTTAAGGTTTGGGAGGCCACTAAAAAAGAATTCAAAAATTACCGCATACTGTGGCGAGCTGTGTTTGACACTGTGTCCGCCATGGATGAAGTGAACATGGCCACGATCCGTCTCCGTCTACGTTATCCAGATGAAGAAGTTCCCAAGCAAAAAAAGAAGAAAGATGGTGGTGACTTGGAAAAGAAAATAGAGGCCCTTAGATATGTGATAAAGCCAGCTGAACTATCTCTTCAAGAGTTAAAGTTAAAATCGGACAAGATCATCGCCACGAACGACTTGAAAATAAAGTTAGGCCAACTTCTATATTTACAGAATCTTTCAAAGACAGATTTTGGAAAAGATGGCGGTAAAAATCTTGAACCTTGTCCAATCTGCCAAGCTGAACTTGGGGAGAAGTGGGCAGTTCTCCTGTGTTGTCACTGCTACTGTTTGGAGTGCATGAGGACTCTATGTAATAGAGGGTTTTATGAGATGGACAGGTGTACAGGTTCCGTGAAGTGTCCCATGTGCCGCCAGCCAACTAGAATTCGCGAGATTTCTTATGTTGACAGCAAAGCAAAGGAAGAGATGGAGGTCAAGGTGAATAATGTTGTCAATAAGTGAAATATTCAGTTATTATATACTGTACGGCCAAAGAGATTTATCCAAAATTAAATTTCGGTAAAGGGGAGGGGGTCACCTGAACATTCTCCACCCTAGCTTAATTCACCTAAACACTAATGCTAACCTAACCACGTCTTCCCAAATAGTTCTAGGGTGGATAATCTTTATGTGACATGAACTGGGGTGGAGATTATTAAGGTGGCCCCAAAAATATTTTATGGTTACTTACAATTATTATTTGTGAAATTTAATAAACTATTGAAGCTTTATACCGTGTTGCCTTTGACAGGTACAAGGGAGTTTATCTACCAAAATGGAGGGAGTAGTTCGTCTCATGTTAAAGATCAAACTCGCTGATCCTGGTGCCAAAGTCCTAGTGTTTTCGTCTTGGGTGGACGTTCTCAATGTCATAGCCGATGCCTTTGCCCAGAATGGTATAACATATAGAGCTCTTCACCAGCACTCAAAGTTTCAGGTTAGTGGTGGTGTTGTATTATCTATCGCTCGTTATTCATCTCATTCCTACATTTTTATTCGTCAGTGACATCCGACAGTTTTCTTTGTCATACATTAGTCATACTTTGTGATGACGGTATTTTCTTTGTTTATTTTTTCCTGACACTGGACTCATAAACTTGAGTGAACTAAAGAGTTTTGTGTGAACTGTATGATGAACTATCTTTAAATGCTTGCAGTATCATTCACTTCTTCTCACTTATTTCATATGAGTTGGAGGGATAATGATTTTGTCCTTATCTAATCTGTCTCTGGTCCACAGAGACATCTTGCATCTTTCAAGGCCAATAGCCAGATCACAGCTCTCCTGCTTCCTATATCATCTGGTGCAAACGGACTCAACCTTATCGAGGCTCGCCATGTCATCTTGGTCGAGCCTATTCTCAATCCTGCTGCCGAGCTTCAGGCCATTGGAAGAGTTCACCGCATTGGCCAGACCAAGGAGACTATTGTCCATCGTTTTTTGGTGAGAGGAACGATCGAAGAAAGAATGTATCACATCTTACGTCACCACTACGATGCACGCCACACCGATGAGAACACAGTAACTATTGAGGACTTGAAAAGGCTATTCCTCCACTCAAAAGAACCCGAGGTACAAAGGGAACTGGCTGGGAATCAGAACCAAAGTAATAACGAAGACAGAGTTAGTGATGACCAGGATAATGAAAGTTCAAGCAATGTGGAGGAGGAGGAACAAGACTGTAAGAATGTTGAACTGATCCATAACAAAGGTGAACAGCCATCATCATCACCAAGAAACCAGACTCAAATAAGTGAATATCAGAGAGAGGAATCATCAACAAGTAATGCTTCTCAGTCATCAACCAGTAATTTCTCACAACCATCAACTAGTACTTTGTCACAATCATTAAGTAATATTACATGTCATCCCTCAACCAGTAATCTCTCCCAATCATCAACTAGCAATTTATCTCAGCCATCAGTCAGTAATAACTCTCAACAGTCGTCCAGCAGTGATTCATGACTATCACCAGTCAGTGTGTCACAGCAGTTTGGTGATCAAGAGCCTCATCCACATATCATCACTTCACATCACCCATTACAGCAATCAAATATTTCTCACCCATCAACCAGTCAGACTTCACACCCATCAACAAGTAATGTGTGTGAAATGTATGCTAATAGTGTATCTCATCCTACGATAAACAGTGTGTCTCAACAGTCGGTCAGAAATGCTTGTCAGCCGTCTTCCGACACTGTGCCTCAACCTTCATCTGTCAATTTATCTGAACCATGAATTCATAAAATGTGTTTGTCATTGTTCTTAGATCATCTGCAAGTGACTATTTGTGTATAATTCATCTCCAAGTGACTGTTTCTAATTCATCAGGTAGTGACTGTATCATGACTGAATACACAGTTATCAGGACAGTCAAGGAATCTTACTGTTCTTCATGCTACCTTCATCCATCGGCCAGGGATAATGGTAGAACAGCTGTTTTGGATCATAATAAGTACAACCTGAACATCCACTGGATGTGTTGTGTTGCTTCATCATAAAATAACATTATCATTCACCCAGTACCAATAATACATCTGTTGTCTGTGGTTAGTAATACAATATAATACTATTTGGGCAATTACTGTATTAACAAACATCACTTAACAGATATTACATGGTATATTTTCTCTGTAAATTCTACCTAAAGAAGAATCGTATTGTTTCTTGACAAAAATGTATTGAATGTAAAAAAAAAAAACATGCATGTATGAAAAGGTTTATCTCACTGTAGTTGTGTATGTTGTGTAGGGCACACCAGCATCAGGAAGGCCTCCATCTTGGTGAATAATGGCTGTTTCCTGCTGGGCATAAAGACATGTCAGGGATTACACTGCCACACAGGGGGAAGCAAACTCAATGTTAATAAGATCACTGAGGTGACAGTACAGTACTTAGTTAGGATATATTACTGAATACAATGTTATGTATTTTGTATGAGGCACTTTTGCATGCAGTACAAGCAATTTTTTTTTCCGTTAATCACTGTGTTCTACACACAAAGTAAGATAACATTTGGAGCATGCAAGAAGACGTGCACAAATTGCAGGGAATACTGTATAGACATCCTCGCAAGTTGTCAGCATGACTGAGTCCGTGGACACAGACATCTTCGCGAGCTGTCAGTACGACTTAGTCTGTGGAATCTAGAATTAGTGGTCCAATAGTAGAATTAGACTCATGGTTGTGGTTGCTTCACTGTGGTACCCCTTGGGTAGATACTTTTTTACATAACCGTACATTACATTTATATACTGTAGTTAAAAGAATAAATTAGTTTACAACGCCACACTTCAGCACGTCAATGACGGATGATTGCCGTATATAATATTCAGTAACCTCCAATAACTGACAATTATGATTTTTGTGATGGAATAGAAAGCTCAGAGAAAATTTGTGTGTGCACAAGATTACTTAAAATTGTTTTAGATGTCGGTGTATACCATAAATGTGGTAAATAAAACATTTGTACCTAATTTTTTAAAGGTGTGTTGTATGTTGAAGCTTGTTAGCTCCTCCAGTTACAGTATACTTTGTAGCCATAATTTCTGAAATGACTTTTAATGCTGGATGGTTTACTGTGATCACATTTTACAGTATACACTTTCTTGACACACATTGAAAATTAAATTAACACACAGTGAGTGTTGACTTGGCCTCTAATTTATGTTGCGTATTATTGTCAGTTTTATTTATTTTACTCTTAGTTTTATTTTATACTGCAGGCTTCTTCTTGTTCAGTTTATTTTAACTACTGTATTAACTGTACTCCTTTGACACCTGATGTGCAGGAATAGATGTGGGATTGTTAGTGCTCATTGTCATCTTGTACAAGATCGTTTTACCCTGAGCAGTGAGATCACAGAATTTTTCAAGGTCCTGTAGGAACAAAATAGTTTCTACTAATTCTGTACAGGATTTGTGTATTTCTTAATGCCTGTTTTATACTTTTCTTAGCAAATCTGTTCCTAAGTACAGTAGCAATATGGTGATAGGTAGTAATGTGATGAATGTATAACAGAAGAGGGGATGAATGTTTATGCATGATTTTTTTGGTTAGTTACACAATGATGATGTGTGTTCAGCATGGGTATCTTCTTAAACACAGACTATTGGTCCAGTAATACAGTACAGTACACTGCTCCCTACATTGAACTATTACAGTGTACAGGTAATGGCACCCCTTATAGAATAATTTTTTAATAATTGGTTTACAGGAGTAGACATCAAAAGAGATACGTTGGTACTTCATGACAATCAATTTATAAGTACTTTTTCACCTTCGTATGCCTACGCTGTGCAGTACTATGTATAATTGAATGGAGTTTATATATTTGTCAAGAAGAATTTTATCTTCAAAGAGTAAAAGTGACAATACATGTATTGTTAAGGCTTTTAAGTCTGTGTTAACTTTAAGGTTTCATTTTGAACGTAACTGGTAGAGAAAATTGATTATTTGTACTTTATTTTTGTTACAGTACAGTATATGAATATTTCATGTTTATTTCCCTTATACATTACAAGATATGTAAATACATTTATGGGATTGTAAATAAAATAAGATTAGAAAAAGATTATTCAGCATGTTTGGGATAATGAAACTGTCCAAGTCTGTGTGAAATGCTTAGTTATATATTATAAATCTTTTAAGTTTTATTTCTGGATGATTGACTTGGGTTGCATTTGATTTCTTGTAGATAATATTTTTTTTTTAAATTTCGCTTTTATTTGATCAATTTTCATCAGAATAGTTTTATTACTATTCTTTATATACACTACTACCTCGAGTTATTTTTCCTGTGTGTATATTTTTCATTCTCTCCCTCGTATCTGCGGGCATTTATTGATCTCTCTCTTATAGTTCATTTTACTAACTGGTCCATAACATATACATGTATTCTAAACTCTACTCTACAAGGAGTTCATAAAAGAATGTCCAGATTTTATTATATGTACAGGTACAGTATAAGCATTTAAAATTTAGACATTCTTTTATTTTTACTTTTTTGATGACTGTGTTTGTGGCAGCTAAAGTTTCTCCAACACTTACATTATTATCAGGTTCTTGTTTACCCAGTCGTTTTTAGCAAAGTGGTTCTTATGGTTTAGTCATTTTTAGCAAAGTGGTTCTTATTATTAAGTTCAATGTTTATCAGGATTCTTGTTTTAGTTTTTGTACAGGTTCAGTATTTCATAGCTTTGTTTGCTCTTCAGTAAGTTAACGGAGAGGGAGCCAGTTGCCCCACAAATCAGGGTGGTGGTTGAGGTAGATTATCTGAATGGTAATTCCTCTGGTTGATAATGTCTTTTCCTTTAGGTCACCTAAAGATTAGCCCCCCAGCTGATTACTTTGCTCTGCTTCTGCATGTGAGTTGTATCTGAAGGAAACAGGAATAGTGTATCGTCATAAGGAGGAGAAAGCAGTAATGGCCGAGTGGTGTGGGGAAAATAAATTTGTTAAAAAATTTGCAGAAACTGGAGAAGTGTGGGGTACTGTATTCATTTTTACATGATTTTATTCAACTTTATTTCAATTTAACATTCTCTCTTCATTTGTTACTACAGTACATGTACCGGGTAGTCTTTCAGGCATTTTGTAGTGAAGCATATTAGCATGATTCTTTTCTTCCTGCTACTCACTGTGATATTATTGATGATTTTATCATTGTTTCAGCATAACACTTATCATGCCAGGTAATAACACTTGTAGTCTGTATTCACTCTTGTGCATTTTTGTGATTTTAGAATTTTTTAATATGGTCGTTTGTGTCATTCGATATCATACATATATTTTTGTACTGTAAAATGGTAATTGTTTTCACTACCTTGTGATGCTCCAAGGATCTCTGAGTCGCGCTTGTGGTAATAGTTTTCCTTATTTTTGTATACAGTACCTTCTACAATAGTGTTCCCAGGAGCTGCTTCAGTCTTTACCAGAGGAATGACTTAACAACCATCAGATACCAGAGACGTTTAAGAATCTCTCACCACCAGTTTTTGAACCAGTTGTATATGTTTGTTTATAACTTAAACTGTTTTTGGTCTTTGGGCAAGAAGTGTAGCTACCCTGTTCAGTGATTGCACAGTGCAGTAAAAACATCCCCCTGTCCATTGGCAGAAAATAGCTAACATTCAGTCTGAAAATAATGACCAGAGCATATGGACTATTGTTTGTTTCTTATTGATACAGTGCTGAATTATTTATTTTTCACCCAAGTTGGGCAAGATTGTAGATATACAGTAATGTATTGTATTTGGAGTTGGTGGATAGATCATGTCTACTGTATGCATTATCCTTGGAAATTCAGTCCTCTTATTCTGCCCGATCATGTTATTTGTCCTGCTCACAGCAGTGTGAATAACAAAAAAGTGGAAATTTATTTATACCTTTTTTTATGCATGGCTTTAACAATATTATAGTTTTAGGAGGAATCGTCCAGAATTATTAATGTTTTCTTTTTATAGTTAGATGCATATCTAAATCACTGAGAAACTAAACCAAGTACTACTGCCAGTAAGGTACAATTTTTGTAATGACACAAATCTTATTGAGTAAAGCACGAATTGTTATGTTTTACAGTGAAGCCTTGATTTAACTGACTACATGGAGAGGAAAGTCCATTATCTCAAGGTTCCATTAGAGTGTGAAATTCCCATCTCACAGATTATATAGAGAAGCCCATTATATGGAGGTTTCACTATGTGTGACGTTATTTAGGATGAACACTTTGATGAGGCATAACATGGACTGTACTCTTCTTCACTGTGGAGTTTCACTTAAGCAATACACATCTGGATGACGTTCATTCCCTTTGAATAAATTTATGTGTATGTATTGAAATTAATTGTGTGATAGAATGTTTATATTGATACAGTATTAAACTTCCATGTATAAAAGATTTGTTTTAAAACCATCGAGACATATTTATTCATACAATTGTTATATGTACAAGTTTACAATTTGTTCATTATAAAGTTATATATATATATATATATATATATATATATATATATATATATATATATATATATATATATATATATATATATATTATATCATTACTGTAAAAAGCTTCAGATCAGTAATCCCTCAAAATGTTGTACAGTAATTCATAATTATATAAACCAACTCATAGAGATGACTGTACACGAAATATTGATTATTAACAACTATTATTTGCGTTCTAAGACTCGCTGATTCAAAGCCGAAGCGCCTCTAGCCAAACCAACTGTGAATGGGTACTTGACATTGTTTAGAGAAGGGAAGGTGGGTGCTGTGACATCTGCCGCAGTGTGCCAGGAGCTGTTACTTTATGTACAGTACTGTGACTACGCCTGGTCTTGACTGCCCTTGGTACTTATGACGTCAGGTACAAAAGTAGGTGATGAAGTTGACGTTGTAACTTTAATTTAGTAGTACTTGATATTATACCCTGCTCGCTCTTTCTCTCATCATCATCATGCACTAATGTGTTATTGTCAGGGATGTGGGCAGTAGCGCGTATGTTACTGCTAATTAAGAGATCTGACTGATCCTTCACCAGACGAAGCAGCCACAGTGCAAACCTACCACACTGTACACGCCAGATAGATAGATATTCAGTAAAGCTTCCATACGAGTTTATAATTGGTTCAATGTTTATTTTTCGGACATTACAAAGGAAGATTGAAGTGAGATATATATTCTGGGATCGATTGATGGTATTGAAAATGCCCTCCGTCGATATTTCTTAAAAAAAAAAGCAACTGACTGTGTCCACAGCCAAGATATAATATCCTGCCAACTTTAAACCTTGGAGACAATAGGCATAACGCTAATTCTGGGGCTTAGAGACACACCCAGACTCCCAAAATGGTATTGTGCCCCGAGTGGACCCCAGAACTGGCCCCAACATTCGAGTGGTGGTGGTGGGCAACAGGGCGGAGGTTATTACCGAGACGAATATTTGGGTGATCCTAAATAGTCTCCGTTTTCTCGGCTGGGTAACTATGCTATTTTTCTTCCAGATTCTCAAGAGATTTGTACGTTAACGTTTTCTCCCCACATGAAGATAAAAGACACGGTTACGATACATTTACGTCAGCATTAGGGTGTTCAATCATCAGATGAAATAAATTGGGGTTCTTAATCTGTACAAGATCCAATTCCTTGTATAATTTTGACATCATTTTGGTCACAGTCGTTGTGTTGCAGCAGACGTGAGACAACTGCATAATATTCTCACGTCTTCAGTTTGAAGGAAAACTTTGTACACGTACGACCTGAGTATCTAATTTTCCTTATTGTATATATATATTCATATTTTCTTGCCTCCAGTCTGTTCTGAAGCAAAAGTATCACATAGAGATCGTGGCCAAATCTTGTCAAAATTGTATCTAGCTATTATGTTCTCATCCAGTTATTAGATAAAAAAAAATAACTTACGAATCCTTGAGAGTCGTAAATCAAGGCTCACACGAAAACAAAGGAATATCAGCAGCTACAAAGGGCTAAAGTTAGGCAATATTTAAGATGGTGTAAAGTTAAGTGTTCGACCAAGAGCGTGGTGGCGGTTGCTCCTCTGGATATCAATTCAACCATCAACAACATACCAGGATTCTGTCAGGAATTTAAAATCAATGGAACCCGGCTGTGTTCCCCCTGTCTATAGTGGGCAGGTGGCCTCGTTAGCTAACATGTGGCATCATCCTCGGATAAGCTTGCACTTTTTTGAGGGGCTAAAACGATGGAGTCGGCACCTGGTGAGAGATGAAAGGAGCCTTACCGCCAGTAACACCGCGGGAGCTGACTGAGGCGGACACGTCACTAGGTTCCCCTCCTAGGCTGCTCCTCCCTCACCACATGTCCACAACCACACAGAGAAAGAGAGACCGAGGCAGAAAAATAAATCATATTTGCATTGATTCAGCCTGTATGCAGACAATGTTGGTACCTATACAATATACATAGACAGTGGAGTTATACAATGTACATGGACAGTTCAGGTATAATACACATACACAGCTTTTTAATGGACAAACCACACACACACACACACATGAACAACAAACCTGACTGACATATTCGTATCAGATGAAGTTTCTGAAAGTTAGTGTCTGGTGTTGAAGTAAGATGACTGTGGGTTGAGTTAGCTTAGGGTAGGTTAATTTAGGTGGGTTAGATCAGGTTAAGTCATATTGGTTAAATTAGGTTAAATTAGATCAGGTTAGATGAGTTAAGTTAGGCGAGGTTGTCAGGTTAGATTAGGTTAGGTTAAATGGATTGTTAGTTTAGTCTGAGCTTCATTTAACACAAGTCAGGTTAAAATGGTAAGAGTAGTCGCTTGTGTGAGCCAGTACGATAAGCCTTCATAATCCCCCGCCATCCTGAGTGAGTGTTTCTGTGATAGTGTTCCCGCCCGATGCTTATTTTACCTCACGATTAATTAAACTTTGTAACTTAAGCTAACCTAACTTAACCTAACCTAACCTTACTTAACTAAACCTAGCCTAATCTAACTTTACCTAACCTAAATTAACCTAACCTAACCTAATCTCCCAGGTATCATTAGGGTGTTTAATTATCAGGCTGAAGCTAATTCATCCTAACCATCAAATCATTATTATTATTATTATTATTACTATTATTATTACTATTATTATTATTATTATTATTATTATTATTATTGTTGTTGTTGTTGTTGTTGTTATTGTTATTGTTATTGTTATTGTTAGTAGTATTAGTAGTAGTAGTAGTAGTAGAGTTGGAGCTGTGGTATCATAATTTTGTCGCTAAATGATATTTGTAATTATTGAGTGTGTGTGTTGAGATGCATGCTAATATTTCAGAGTGTGTAGAAAGGTATTTATGTGTTTGTAAGTGTGTATGTCTGGGTACGCGTACACAGGTGAGGGTGTGTGTGTTGATTGAATGGAACTGCCTTTGAGAGTAATATTTTGACCTTGGTTAAGTGTACGGTATTCGCGTATACATAAAATTATAATATGTAGATGTGTTTAAACAAAGACATTTACGTGATTTATGCCACACAGCTTGTTCTTCCAAGTGAATTAATTCAAATAATTTACATTAACTGGTGATAGTTATTGGTGATGCAGTACAACCAATATTGTACGTCGAGGTATTCAGGACCTCCTCGCTTTAATAAAAACCTTGGCAGGCAATTATAGAGCCACTTCACATCCATACAGGTGCATAAGTTCTACATGTATATGAACTGTGAAGTGGAAAGTTAAGTTGGTGCTTTTGGGGGGCATTTAAATGAGATTCTGGTCTGTTTACACTATATATTTCAGCGAAAATATATGGGAATTGAAAGCACTTGTTTTACGTAAATTCCATGTATATCATATCAGTTTTATAGATAAAATTATATCTAGAATAAATATTATAATAATAATGTTTATTTCAGTTATCTCGACGAGAAAAGGTAACTAATGCAATAAAATAAGGAGGACTACTTTGGTCGGCGGAGGGAACGAGTGGTGGCGAGGCTCATGGCTCCAGCATGTCGAGTGTAGACCGTCAGTGGAGGGAACGCACTCGTGGAGTATAGACGTTCTGTGGCCGTTCGGGTGTAGGCGTGGTTTTTCTCACTTTCTACGGGAAATGTCAGTGCACTCGGTACTGCTGACAGTAATTGGTGAGTACTGCACACCCATTACATAAATTTACAATCGTCATAACACTAGAACGAACACATAACCCGTATTGGTTTCTCCTAGGGGGAAGGACATGCGATTTCTGGGTAGCCTGGCTGGTAGGATTTGAGAAACATGAAATTATATTTTAAACACACAGTTTAATAGTGTTTTGGGTGTTACCTCCGTGGCACTGGTCACAGTGAGTGCCTCGTGAAGAAAATGAACAACATGTTGTGAGTTCAGTGGCAGCGAGTGTGTGTGGGCTGCAGGCAGATATTTAAACGCTAAAATTAAATGCCATCAACGGCGGGGCACACGAGCATATGAGAACGCGCAGAGCCACATAGTTGGTCGACTTCCACCACACCGCCCACTCCCTCCCTCCCTCCTGCCCTCTCTCCCTCCCTCCCTCCTGCCCTCTCTCCAGCCCTCCCTCCTGCCCTCTCTCCCTCCCCCCCCTGCACCCAAACCTGCCTTAACCTGCCTTACCCTGCTCAACTTGCCCCAATCTTTCTCATCAACCAACCTCTTAAGAGTTTGTCCCAGTACTGTGGCCCCACAGGGCCACACTTGCCCCACGCTACTGTGCCCCACGCTACTGTGCCACACGCTAATTTGCTCAGCAATGCCACACACTAAGATGCCCCGAAATGCCACACTGCCATACCCCAGTGCCACATACTGCCATGACTCAGTGCCGCCACACTGCCATAGCCCACAGTGCCACACACTACCATGGCCCACAGTGCCACACACTACCATGGCCCACAGTGCCACACACTACCATGGCCCACAGTGCCACACACTACCATGGCCCACAGTGCCACACACTACCATGGCCCACAGTGCCACCCACTACCATGGCCCACAGTGTCACCCACTACCATGCCCCACAGTGCCACCCACTACCATGGCCCACAGTGCCACACACTACCATGGCCCACAGTGCCACACACTACCATGGCCCACAGTGCCACACACTACCATGGCCCACAGTGCCACACACTACCATGGCCCACAGTGCCACACACTACCATGGCCCACAGTGCCACACACTACCATGGCCCACAGTGCCACACACTACCATGGCCCACAGTGCCACACACTACCATGTCCCTCAGTGCCACACACTACCATGTCCCTCAGTGCCGCCATACTACCATGTCCCACAGTATCACACACTACCATGGCCCACAGTGCCACACACTACCATGGCCCACAGTGCCACACACTACCATGGCCCACAGTGCCACACACTACCATGGCCCACAGTGCCACACACTACCATGTCCCTCAGTGCCACACACTACCATGTCCCTCAGTGCCGCCATACTACCATGTCCCACAGTATCACACATCACCACAAATGTCCCACAGTACTTCACCCAGTCAACCAATGCCAGGTACCGCCAAATCGCTGTCACCTCACACTGGTAGTCAATACTTGAGTGCAGATTAACTATATGCAAACTAGCTTGTCTATGGGTAGAATACTGATGTATTTACTTACTCCAAACTAAACAAATAAGTTGTTTCAAGTAATTATTACCATATATCTTTAGTCAATCATTATTTACTTTATAGATAAACAAGTAAGTAAAGAAACTGATCTTGAAATGTCTTGTTTATTTTAAATCGTAACCAATAATCGCCCTTGTTGAGATCCATACCTCACACCGGTTTGTCGCTAGCAGGTGGGATTAATTCTTAAGTGTTATTATTTTGTAAGCGTGGCCCTGAAGTGTCAAGAGTTGCGATGGTTTAACACACTGGTTAATCGCGGGGTTTAGTATGGGCGGTCATGACAGTGAGTTAGGATGCGTTTGTGGAGATTTAATGAGACCGGAAGACCTAGTTAGTGAACTCTTGTCGGATCAGCTGTGTCTAAACCTTCACTTCACTTCCTCCCTCCCCCTTTTTTATTTCTTCCCACATCACACTCTTCACTTTAGCCATGTCTTCCCCATTCACTACTCCCATCATTGGTTATGTATTAATATTTAAATATTCTGATGTCTGGTAATTTGATATCGTTAAAGTTAAGAAGTTGATTTTAAGCAAGTGTTCATTAGCGTGGTTCGAACCCTTTAATAATAATAATAATAAAACCATATACAAAAATCAGATAAAATGAGTTAGGACAAATAAAATAATTACACATATAAGCCTTGGCAACACAGACACTTTTTACCCGCGTCTGAACTTGGTGGGTTAAGCAGAGGTCAGTACCAGTGTTCACACGAGGCCCCAGGACCCCCATATTAGTGCTGGGTTGGACTGACTCACTCACCCACCACTGGCGGAAATGTCCCCCTCTGACCACTCAAGTGTGTGTGTGTGTGCGTGCGGGTTTTCAGCTAATTGTTAATTTGTTTTCTTTTGATAGTTGTATTACTTTAGTTGTATATCGTCTAGTGTTTATAATGAGGCTGTATGATTTATTATACACCATCAAAGTGTGTGTGTGTGTGTGTGTGTGTGTGTGTATGTATAATTAATTAGTTGCAAAAGAAGGAAAATAATATGCATCATATTACCTGGATAAGCACAAGTTGATCAATGATTCCCAACATGGCTTCACAAGCGGGTCTTCATGTCTAACAAATCTATTAACATTCTTTTCAGCTGTTTTCGAATCAGTGGACGAGAGGCACGACTCTGTCGAAGGCTTTGCTAAAGTCAAGATATACCACATCAGAGTCCCCCACGAAAGACTAAAAAGAAAAGTGTAGACTCGTGGCGTTGGAGGAGATATTCTAAAATGCATTAGTGCGTGGTTACAGGATAGGAAACAGCGAGTGAGCATTAACGGCACTAAATCAGATTGAAGTAACTTCACTAGTGGAGTACCCCAAGGATCAGTGCTTAGACTATTATTATTTATTATATACATAAACGACATAGATATCGGTGTAGACAGCAACATAAGTAAATTTGCCGATGACACTAAAATAGGGCGTGTAATTAAATCTGACGAGGACTGCAAAACTACGGGAAGATCTAAACAAAATTTTCGAATGGTCCGAAAAATGGCAGATGAAATTCAGTGTGGACAAATGTAAAGTACTTAGTCTAGGAGATGTAAACAGAGAAACCAGATGTCAGATGAACAACATTATCATAGAGAAATCCGAATGTGAGAAAGATTTAGGAGTAATGATAGTGGGAATCTTAAGCCATGTAAACAATGTAATTTGCTCGAAACAAGGCTAATAAAGTACTTGGGTTTATACAAAGGAGACTAGAGAGGTCATCCTAAAACTATATCTTGCGCTTGTGAGACCTCACTTGGATTACGCAGTTCAGTTCTGGTCACCGTATTACAGAATGGATATCGAATCCACAGAAAGAATTCAGAGGAGAATGACTAATCCCGGGCATTAGGAACCTTGAGTACTAAGATTGGTTAAAGCATCTTAATTTGCACTCCCTCGAGAGATGTAGAGTGAGGGGCGATTTGATAGAGGTGTATAAATGGAAGTCAGTGCTAAGCAAAGGGGACATTACAAAGGTACTCAAACTATCCAACCAGAGCGAACTCGTAACAATGGTTTTAAATTAGACAAATTTAGATTTAGGCGCGAAATATGTAAACATTGGTTTGGAAATAGAATAGTGGATGAATTGAACAAGTTACCAAACATCATCATTAACTCGAATACGCTGGATAGCTTGGAAAGTAGGTTGGATGGATATATGAGCGATAGGGGTTGGGTGTAGCTGGGACTGCCCAGTATGGGCCAATAGGCCCGCTGCAGTTTCCTCCATTCTTATGTTCTTATAATGCTGAAATAGCTTTGTTTATTTTTGGGCTGTGACGTACTCGCCTTTGATTGGCTGACAAGTTTATAAATGCTTTTAACCTATTTAGGGTAAAAGTGGCTGCAATCTTGTAAACGCGACCTCCCACTGCAGTTTGTATCGGGATTTTTACGAGTTTTGGCACAGGACACAACCCTTATTTAGCGCACTGTACATATTGATAAGTTGAATTTATTTATTTGTTTTTCATGTTGTGTGTTCCCGTTGTTAAATATTATGTGTTTTAGTGATAGTATTTTTACCGTGTTACTAGGCTCTATGTTTACACTATAGTTAGGCTTTATTTACACTTACTTGCACTATTTTTACAGCCTATGTTCTGTATGATTTTTGTTATGTTCTATATATAAATTTGCCCTATTATAAATCATGTTGTTAATGACGAAATATATTACATTATTACGACTATATTTCGTGACTTTGGACGAATCTATTTTTAGCCCCGGCATATGATACATCGCTTTATTTTTAGCCGCCTGTCTTTAATTTTATCTACTGTATTTAGACCCTACATTGAATTAATTAAGGTGGGATTTCTCTCCTGTTGTGATCGTCAGTAACACCTACCGTAACTCTCCTGTCGTGTACAGTACAGTGCCAAGTTGTGGTTTATAGCTGGTCACAAAACTCCCCTCATATAGTTAAGGATCTGTGGTCAAAAGGTTAAAATTCTAATTATTAAGTGACCTCGTATGAATTAGTATAATTAATTATCAAAATGTCAACCTCCCGACCACCATCCCGTCCCGACCACACAAGGGCAAGCTGGTGTGGTGCGGTGCAGGCGGGGATGATAACTGTACCGTTCTGACATACAGTATATCTATTTATTTACACTCCTGCGCTCGTGTGTGTGAGGGGAGAGGGTTATTGCATATGATTTTAGCATGATTGTTTTGGTTTGAACATGTGGTGTGGTAATGGTGGTAGTGGTGTGGTTGTGTGATGTTGTCGTGGTATCGTGTTGTTGTTGTGTTAGTTGTGTTGTGGTGGGTGGAGTGGTTTAGAAGACGACGTATTCAGTTTGGTTGAGTGTGGTGGTAGGGGTGACACAACTGCAACCTACCAAAATCCTGTACCATTAAAGCATCACCAGCACGAGCAATGAACAGATCCAGGCATTTCCACACCCCCACCCACCCACCTCTTCCTCAATGACAGGCTTATGGTGGGCTGAGTGTGACGTTGGTTCGACAGTGTTTGGCCTCCAGTGGGCGCTGCACTTTTATGGGGGTCAGCCAGCACTAGCAGTCAACAATACCCTGGCATTCCTCTTCATCCAACAATGACACACTTTCACGCTTAGGGAATTAACGTCAGACGTATGTACGTTCGATTGTTTTTAGCCAGTAGTAGTCACTCAAAAAACTAACTGTACTGGGGGGGGGGGGGGATGGATGAGTTCAGAACACTGCGACTCATCTTGTCTCGGTAAGGTTGTCAAAATCCTTCGTACACGGTCATATTTTCTCAACACAATTTTGTATAGGTAATGTGTCTTAGTGACTGTACATAAGGTGCTGTCAGTTGGTGCACATACATAACGTTGGTTCAGTGTGTTTCGTCTGCTCCTAACTGTGTTTTCTCCTCACCCGGATACTCCAAGGCTCTCTCGTTAATATATCTCTTTAACAGGCTCGCTTATCTCCACACTAAGATAGATTCTCAAAGGTTCGCACGCTTGCTATTTTTTTTCGTTCTTTGCAACAGGAGAAGCCAAGACCTTATTGACTTGCTGAAGCTCTGCGACACAGTGATGGATTCTGTTTTAAGATTTTGTTCATGTGCTGGTTAGTTTTCTGCCAACTGGAGGTGTTAAGAGCTCCCATCTACCTGACTCTCGTTCACACACACACAAAAACTGGTGTGATTTTAAGACTCAATGTTCATTTATTATTAAGAAGCTAGCATAAAAAGACACATTGAGCCGAGATGGTTATCAAAGGACTAGCTGTACCCTGAGAGGTGACCTTGTGGCCTTTGGTCATGAGACAGACAGATGGACCAGCTGTGTGTGGGTATAGGCTGGGGTCAGTGTTCATTGTGGTGTGGGGGGTGACCTACTGTATGGTGCCATCTACTGAGGGGGGTGAGGTGTGACCTACTGTATGGTGCCATCTACTGAGGGGGGTGAGGTGTGACCTACTGTATGGTGCCATCTACTGAGGGGGGTGAGGTGTGACCTACTGTATGGTGTCATCTACTGAGGGGGTGGGTGTGACTCTGTTGTGCTCTAGGGGGGTGAGGTGTGACCTACTGTATGGTGTCATCTACTGAGGGGGGTGAGGTGTGACCTACTGTATGGTGTCATCTACTGAGGGGGGTGAGGTGTGACCTACTGTATGGTGTCATCTACTGAGGGGGGAGGTGTGACCTACTGTATGGTGTCATCTACTGAGGGGGGTGAGGTGTGACCTACTGTATGGTGTCATCTACTGAGGGGGGTGAGGTGTGACCTACTGTATGGTGTCATCTACTGAGGGGGGTGAGGTGTGACCTACTTTATATAGTGCTACCGTCTAAGGGGGATAGTGATGACCTACTGTATGGTGCCACCTTACACGAAAGAAAGTGATGACTGACGAATTGGGCTCAACTGACCCCACCTGACACCAGAACCTGTAACGCGCTGACAAAACCCATGACCCTTCAGGCTTTTACGCCCTTAATGCCTGAGTCACAAAGGCAGCCATGAACTCTGCATGCTTCCCAGATGGGCGCTGTAAACTCTTCTGCGCTTCACCTTGCACAGGATGTAAGGGGGTGCTCAATAAACTAGCCTCCTCGAGGGCAATCTAAAATCTAACCTGTATACCCATTGGCGAATTGTTCCACCTCTCTTAGATTAACCCCCCCTACCCCCCCATCCTCAACCCCCCTAAACCTCCATCCTTATCCCCCTCTACCCTAACCTCCATCCTACTAACCCCCTAATCCCTCCTTTCCCCCCCCCCCCTGTAGCCGGAGTGAAGTGGAATTTAAGTTTGGCAATTAGTTAAGGAGTTGGTAAGTTGTTAGGGAGGACGGGGCTGGCCATTGCTAAGGCAGTTTACAGTCTCGTTAGTGTCGCTGCTGCAGGAAAGATGGCTCAAGCTTGTGGACGAGTCTTTGGTGGGGTGGTGGTGAGGGGGGTGTAGGGGTGGTGAGGGTGTAGGGGTGGTGATGGTGGGGTGTTGTAGGGCGGTGGTGGTGTGGTGATAGTGTAGTGATAGTGTTGTTGTAGGGTGGTGCTGTGATGATGTAGCAATATTATAGTGCAACGCTAGTCTGGTGAGCTCGCACATGTGGCACTATTTAAGGATTACGAACACAACACCATATCATAAAATACTCTTACATTATTACCCTTTCGTATCCCCATGAAAAAATAAAAGAATGGAAAAAGTTATTACAGAAAACATTATTATTTTTCAAAGTGGTGTACCAGTAAGTCTCTTGACCCACACGAACGAAGAAAGTTGGTACGGCTTATTGATATTATTTTGGCTGGGTAGGAGGGATAGGACGGAGGGAGGGAGAAGGGTAGGTGAGGAGAGGAGGGGTAGGTAGGAGGAGAGGGAGGGGGGGGGGGTTACAGCTGTGTTGATGTTCTTACGCCTCGCCAAAGGACATCTGGTGTGAGGGCGTCTCAAGTGTGACCTTTCTCTAATGTTATTTAGGAACTTTTAACTTTCCTGTCATCTTTGTGTGTTGTTTGGTGGTGTGTGATGGTGATTTATTTTATTGTTATTGATTATTACTGATATTATTATTATGAGTATTACTGTCATAATTATTAGTAGTAGTATTGTTCTTATTATCGTGGCGCGGTTGCTTGGAATTGGTAGGCGTATGGGCGTGGTGTGGATGTGATTGGGCGTGGCGTGGACGTGGGTGGGATTTGTAGGCGTGTCATGTTGTGGGTAGGCGTGGCAAGGTAGTGTGGGCATGCTGGTGTGTGGTGGGCGTGGTGTTGTGGTGTGGGCGTGGGTGGGCGTGGTGGTGTCCTCCGCTAGTATTGATTCATGAAGGGGAGGGGGGGGGGGAGGGGGAGGCTGGGCCGCTCTGGAACACTTAGTAAAACACCCTTCCTCCTCCTCTCCCTTCCTTCTCTTCCTCTCCCTAACTTCTTTTCGTCTCCCTTTTTCCTCTCCTTTCCTCCCCCCTTCCTCTCCCTTCCTCTCCCTCCATGCTCCTCTCCACCTTTTCCTCTCCTTCCTTCTATTTCTTCGTGTTCTTCTTTCCCCTTTCGACTCGTCTTCCCTTTTTTCCATCTCTTTCTTCCTCCTCCTCTTTCTTTCACCATCTATTTATTATTCTTTCTCTCTCGTTCCCTCACCCAACCCTTCCTCCCTCTGTGTGGCCACGTGTGTAGTTCCCATCGCCACCACCACTCCTCTTCCCTCAGTACATTACAAAACGCCCCATGAGTACTGTACACTTACACTATGGGAGGAGTACATCGCCCCCTCAGCCACGTGTTCACTTCACACCACCCCCACACACACTCTCTCACCCCCACACACTCTCTCTCACCCCTCCCCCCCACACACTCTCTCTCACCCCTCCCCCCCACACACTCTCTCTCACCCCTCCCCCCCACACACTCTCTCTCTCACCCCTCACCCCCACACACTCTCTCTCACCCCTCACCCCCACACACTCTCTCACCCCTCACCCCCACACACTCTCTCACCCCTCACCCCCACACACACTCTCTCACCCCTCACCCCCACACACTCTCTCTCACCCCTCACCCCCACACACTCTCTCTCACCCCTCACCCCCACACACTCTCTCTCACCCCTCCCCCCCACACACTCTCTCTCACCCCTCCCCCCCACACACTCTCTCTCACCCCTCCCCCCCACACACTCTCTCTCTCACCCCTCACCCCCACACACTCTCTCACACCCCTTGAGTGTTGTATATACTCTTACTGAAGGGATAATCCAAGGGTAGAAATTAATAGTTAGATTACGTTAGGTTAAATAAGGTCAGGTTAGGTTGAAGTTAATAGTGAGGATATAATGCCCTGATGTTTAACCCTCCGCCCAGTAGTGACAGGCGTATGGAAGCTAACGCCAGACGTACGTTCGCTCGCCTCCTATCGCCCGACAACATTATTACACGCTTACCTTTCAAGAGTGTGAGAAATTGGTTTGAGATTTGTGACTGTGGCGGAGTTAAAGTGGCACCGGTGACCAAGCTGGCTGTGTAAGTCTGTGGTGGTGGTGTGGTAGGGAGGGGTTAGTGGTGGTAGGAGGGGTTGGTGGTGTGGTAGAGGGAGGAAATGAAGAAGGGTGGGTCTTCCTCACAACAACAACAACAACAACAGGTTATGTATATGTCCGTCGCCCCCATGACTCACCCCAGGTAATTAAATGTCCCTATACGGTGAGACCTGACCACCCTACTCTTCCCTACCCCTTCCTACCACCTCCCTCCTTCTCTACCCCACTCCTTCCTCCATCACTCCTACCACCAACCACCTCCCTCCTTCTCTACCCCACTCCTTCCTCCATCATTCCTACCCCTTCCTACCACCAACCACCTCCCTCCTTCTCTACCCCACTCCTTCCTCCACTCCTACCCCTTCCTACCACCAACCACCTCCCTCCTTCTCTACCCTACCCCACTCCTTCCTCCATCGCTCCTACACCTTATCCCCTCCCTCTTACCCCCCCCCCCCCTCCAGCTGAGAAAAGTAGCCCTATTTGGTTGAATCTGGTGAGGTGGAGGCCGCTACCACGTCTCCACAGTCTTAAACCTCAGTAGTCTCGTCATTGCCTCTAACCTATGCGTTGTCTTGTCTTGGTGTGCATTTTTTTAGAATCTTGGCTGCAGATTTTCAAAAAGATTCTCTCCCTTGATTATCCCTCTTAAGAACGTGTTTGTTTTTTAAGAATGTTTGTCCGTAACAATGTGAAATAAACCAAAAACGAAGGAAAAATAAACTATCTTGCCCTGCTTCTTGAACCTAAATATAACGTTCACTTAACACCAGCGAGGAGACGGAATTAATGGCTTGAATTTTAATTATTATTTTTTGTTTATTTTTAATTTATGATTCTTTACATTAATTTTGTCCGGTGTTTAATTGAATGTTTCTAGTTAATATATTAAAGTCTTCCTAATGTACAGTATGGTATAATTTTTGTTATTTTTAGATTTTCTGTTTTTTTTTCTGTTTGGGTCAAGTCATAAGAACATGAGAAAATAAGGAGTCTGCAATAGGCCGGTTGGCCTGTTCATGGCAGCTCCTGTCGAGAGTTCCTACCACTCTCTATCATCCATGAATTTATCTAGCCTCCTTTTAAAACTTTCCAGTGTCCCAGCACTTACTACAAAGTTGCTAAGCTTGTTCCACTCGTCCACCACCCTATTTGTGAACCAGTTTCCAACTATCTCCCTCCTAAACCTAAACTTATCCAACTTAAATCCGTTGCTCCGGGTCCTATCCTGCTCGGATATTATGAGAACTTTATCTATATCTCCTTTATGGATTCCTTTCACCCACTTTGATACTTCTATCATATCTCCTCGCATTCTTCGTCTTTCTAGGGAATGCAAGTTTAGTTTCTTTAATCTATCTTGATATGGAAGGTTTCTAAGTCCCGGAATCATTTTCGTCATTCTTCGCTACACCGACTCCAGTGAATTGATATCCATTCTATAATAAGGGCACCAGAACTGAACCGCATAATCGAGGTGCAGCCTGACTAGCGCAAGAATAATTGCAATATGACCTCTGCACTCTTATTATTTACACTTCTAGATATAAAACCCAATACTCTGTTTGCCTTATTTCGAACATTAACGCACTGTTTTCTAGGCCGTAGGTCCGGGCTTACAAGTACCCCTAAGTCTCTTTCACAAGTCGACTTCTCGAGGTTGATGTTGTTAAGGCTGTATACATTGACAGTATTTGTTCTTCCAATATTAAGTACGCTGCACTTGCTGGTGTTGAATTCCATTTGCCATTTTCCTGACCACTTCTGCAGTTTATTTAAATCCTCCTTTAGTGTCTTTGCATTCTGCCCTGAATTAATCTGCCGCCCTATTTTGGTGTCATCCGCAAACTTGTTTGTCACTGCTGATCTTAGTATCTAGATCGTTTATGTAGTTTATGAACAGGAGTGGGCCTAGTACTGACCCCTGGAGAACCCCACTGGTTACACAGCCCCACTCCGATATAACACCTACGCTAACCCTCTGTTCTATCGGTGAGCCATGATTTTATCCAATTTAAAACTTTCCCCTCGATACCATGAGCCTTAACTTTTCTCAGAAGCCTCTGATGCGTTACTTTGTCAGATACATTGCTAAAGTCTAAGTAAATACCATGGTAATTTTCGTCAATATCTACTACCTCATAGACTCTCCTAAAAAACGTCAACCAGTTAAATGTATTCTCTTGCATCTTTATGGGGAAAATTCATCGAGTGAACCTTTGAGATATTGGAGCTTGGCCCAGTGGTAGTGGTGGGTGATAATGGTGGGTATAGGCGGTCTGGGAGGAGGGATAGTGGTGGTGATGGGAGGAGGGATAGTGGTGGTGATGGGAGGGGGGGATAGTGGTGGTGATGGGAGGGGGGATAGTGGTGGTGATGGGAGGGGGGGTAGTGGTGGTGATGGTGGGAGGAGGGATAGTGGTGGTGATGGGAGGGGGGTAGTGGTGGTGATGGTGGGAGGAGGGATAGTGGTGGTGATGGGAGGGGGGGTAGTGGTGGTGATGGGAGGGGGGATAGTGGTGGTGATGGGAGGGGGGTAGTGGTGGTGATGGTGGGAGGAGGGATAGTGGTGGTGATGGGAGGGGGGGTAGTGGTGGTGATGGTGGAAGGAGGGATAGTGGTGGTGATGGTGGGAGGAGGGATAGTGGTGGTGATGGGAGGGGGGGTAGTGATGGTGGAAGGAGGGATAGTGGTGGTGATGGGAAGGGGGTAGTGGTGGTGATGGTGGGAGGAGGGATAGTGGTGGTGATGGGAGGGGGGGTAGTGGTGGTGATGGTGGGAGGGGGATACTGGTGGTGATGGGAGGAGGGGTAGTGGTGGTCTGGGAGGAGGGATAGTGGTGGTGATGGGAGGGGGAGGGATAGTGGTGGTCTGGGAGGGTAGTGGGTGGTAGTAGTTATGGTTGGGGTCAGGTCTACAGCGGGGTCGAGGTGGTTCCCGCCGGGTTAAGCTGCGACACACACACACACACACACACACACACTATAACTCAGATGTCGGCAATAAAAGTCCGTATTTGTTACACGTGATGGTAAGATGCAGTCATTTACCCCCCTATCTCCCTCCTTCTCCCCCTTCCCCACCCCCTCCCTCCCCGTGGCTGGTGGGTCGGTCGGTCTCTATCGCGTCTACCCTCTCGGTACTGCCTCACTGCCTGGATATATCGTAAACACTGAACCGCCCCAACATGGTTCTGTACTTAGTATATGGAATGAAAGTTAATGTGTTGTGGGGCCGGAGGGTGTAGTGGTGTGGGGCCGGTGGGTGTAGTGGTGTGGGGCCGGTGGGTGTAGTGGTGTGGGTGTGGTGGAAGTCTTTGCACGGTCTCCCCAGTGTTGAGATATACGGACATGGTACAGTGACATTGCTACGGATCGCTGTTACGTATGTGCCGATAGTGACCGTTAATTTCCTGGTGATGGTAATGGTGTTGGCAGTGGTGGTAGTGATGCTGATGTGAATCCTTGTTGTTGTAATAGACGAGAGGCATATGCAGTAAGTAGAGAACCCAACCTAACACTAACACTAACCTAACCTAACCCAACCTAACACTAACCTAACCTAACCCAACCTAACACTAGCCTAACCTAAAGCCTAGTATGTAACGTCCTTGAATACAGTGGTCGGGTGAGAGCGTCTTGCTGCTGGTGGTTGGCTGAAGCCATCATGTTTAAGCACGTGTGTTGCTCTGGTCTCCCTCCCAGCCGGTGTTTTGCTGTGTCTGTGTTTTCCTTTACCTAACACGACCACTAACTTAGTTTAACCTAACACTAACCTAGTCAAGCCTATTTTAACCTAACACTAACCTAGTCAAGCCTAGTTTAACCTAACCTAGTCTAATTTAACCTAATTTAGCATAATCTAACACTAACCTAACCTAATTTAACCCATCTTAACACTGACTTAACCAAACCTAGCCCCCAGGTAACGTTAGGGCGTCTAATAACCACCAGGTGAAATAAACTGAGGAGACATTTTTTTCTTCAGGTAATCCAGCCCCTCAGACTTGGATTTGTCCCCCCACGTAGCGTTTAATTCATGTCACATTCAGATAACACTTCCCAGGAGCTGCCATGCACAGGCCAACCAGCCTATTGCTGACTCCTTATTTTTTTATGTTTCTTGGATTGGGTCGAGGGAGGTTACTTGGGATGGGGTGGGGGGTATCGGGTAGCCTTCATAATGCCCCCCCCCCCCTCCCAAGAGCTGTTGTATTTTTCGGGTGGGCGGGGATGGTGGTTGGGGAGGGGGGAGGTCAAAGGTCAAGTGGCAGTTTTGACGGAGGCGCCACCCGGTGTGTGTTGGCACCTTGATCTCATGTTGGCGGGGGGGGGGGGGTCGAGATGCTTCTGTTCTCTCTCTCTCTCTCTCTCTCTCTCTTCGTGTTCTTCTTCGTCTCCAAACAAGACACATCAACTCTCCTCCTGACAACAGTATTAGAGTGGTGTCAAGTAGCTCACTGGGCGGATAAAATATTGCCCCTGACACCAGCTTTAGAATATAGACGTTGGTTATTGAGGGGTGGTGGCAACACACACTAACAATCATCAACTCCTTCAATTGTTTTGATTGTGTATGTAGTGTGAGGTGTTGCCATGTTGTGAAGACAGTGTTGCCATGTTGTGAAGACAGTGTTGCCATGTTGTGAAGACAGTGTTGCCATGTTGTGATATATTGTGAAGACAGTGTTGCCATGTTGTGATATATTGTCGTTATATGGGTATTGTGATTTTTTATTTATTATAAGAGGGGTAATGGACCCTGTTGGTTATCACACACACGGCTGCAGCGTGATCAATACCCGTACTGAATAATACACCACAGAGCCCCGAGGGAAACTCACCCACCAACTCAACACTAATGGAAAAAGAATTCATGATCAGCTGGGCTACAACTCTCCAAAGACGGTCACCTGAACATTAGCCACCCTAACACTGACCTAACCTAACGCCAACCTTACCCAACACCTAACTTCACCTAACCCACTCAAACCCTACCTACTTAACCCAGTTTAAACGTAATTTAAATCCCCCGGGTAGCGTTGGGGTGTTTGATCATCAGGTGAAATAGGTTGTGGGGGAGGTCTTATGGTCAGGTCATGAGAGAGGACGTTTAAGGCTCCCATCTGACTGGTTACGTCGAGAGAAAACGGTCATGTTTATGTTTTCCAGGTTCCCGGAGAGGAGAGAGGCCTGGCATCAGTACTGTACTGTAGTGTGAGAGCAGTGGGTTATGGTGCCTCGCCCTGTGGTGGGGGGGGGGGGGTCATAGCTGGCACGATACTGTCCTTGGTGCCTGTGTGTGGGGGGACGGGGTAGTAGAGTGTGGGGGGTGTAGTAAGTGTATTTGCTCTGGGTTTTATATGTAAGCATGGGAGAGAGAGAGAGAGTGAGTGTTTGTGTGGGGGGGGGGGGGTAGTTGAGGGTCTCAACTGAGGGCTTCCTGCCCCTCACCTCATTCCCTCTCTTCCTCTCTCCCCTCACCACTCCACCCTACCTTACCCATCCCTCACTCACGCCACTATCCTGTGAGTCATACCACTCACGTCTGATTCACCCGTGACCCACCTCCCCTCACCCCCCCCTCACTCATGTCTCTGCCCTGTGAGTCATACCGTTCACTCCTTACTCATTCTTTAACTTAACCAACACCTCATCCAAAAACCCCTTCGCTTCCCTACACCTCCATCCCTCCCTCCCTGACTCTCCCTCCTTCCTTCCCTCCCTCCTTCCTTCCTTCTCTCCCTCCCTGACTCACCTCTACGGAGTGAGTCAGTGCAAGTCCTCTCCTTCCCCTGTTTCCTCCCGACCAAAGGGTGATCCGTTGGGTTGGCTCTTCCCTTAGAAGGGGGGGGGGGGAGGGGGATGTGCACTTCTCACCTCTCCCCATCCCTCCCCCGTTCCCCTTGCTGAATTTAATCATATCGCTGCTCTTCCCCCTACCCTACCCCTCCTTCCCTTCCCCCTCCTTCCCCCTCCTTCCCTTCCCCTCCTTCCCTTCCCCCTCCTTCCCCCTCCTTCCCTTCCCCTTCCTTCCCTTCCCCCTCCTTCCCTTCCCACTCTTCCCCTCCCACCACACTCTTCCCTTCACTCAATTTTCCGTGTGATCAATGAAACACACTTGGTGACTTAACATATGCAAGAAATAACAAAAATAAATTAAAAACACAGGTGGTTGGCAATACTCCAGTGAGGTTAGGTTAGGTTAGGTAAACGTGGTGGGAAGCGGCTCAGTTCACACCCATAAGGACTTATGGTCGATTACGGCCGAGTGTTTTCGTTATTTGTCCTCCCTCCCCCACCAATTTTCCTCCCTCCCCCACCAATTTTCCTCCCTCCCCCACCAATTTTCCTCCCTCCCCCACCAATTTCCTCCCTCCCCCACCAATTTTCCTCCCTCCCCCACCAATTTTCCTCCCTCCCCCACCAATTTTCTCCCTCCTCCACCAATTCCTCCCTCCTCCACCAATTTTCCTCCCTCCCCACCAATTTTCCTCCCTCCCCCACCAATTTTCTCCCTCCCCCACCAATTTTCCTCCCTCCCCCACCAATTTTCCTCCCTCCCCCACCAATTTTCCTCCCTCCCCCACCAATTTCCACCTAACCGTATATTAATTTTTGACTTCCCTTCCTCTCCATAATGTAAAAAACTGTATTTGTATTATTAGGTGTGACGTGTACGAGGTGAATATATTTATAGCATTGGTAAGGAAGGTGATCAGTGTTGCTCTACTGGATTTGTTTATTTGATCAGGAAAGTAAAATAAAATATAAAGAGAAAAATTACAACAACATTGGCGTGGATGAGCCAGGTGAGAGAGGATAGGGGGCGGACAGGTGAGAGAGAGCGGACAGGTGCAGTATATCTACCTGTTGGTGTGTGTGGGCGGCGGCTTGATAGAATTTAGAGAGCTGCTGTATTTTAATTATTATTTTTTTTTGGGGGGGGGTCAGAGGTCAAGGTCACAGCGCTGAAAGAGCCTCCTGTAACCTGACGTGAAGGACAGTTAACACACACATACACCTTCGAAGATATTTTTATCAAATCTCAAATCATTCAGACCTTGTCAACCCCCGTCAACTTTCACATTCCACACGCCCCAGGTGTTGGCGGAGAGGACAGGGATCATCTCTCTCTCTCTCTCTCTCTCTCTCTCTCTCTCTCTCTCTCTCTCTCTCTCTCTCTCTCTGTAACTTATAACATTGCCACAACAACTATAGCAAAAACAAAACAAAAATAAATTAAGGCCATTTATCAACAAAAACAATATATATGATAAAACACACACACGCACACACACACACGCTCACACACACACGCTAACCTAACTTACTCTGACTTGTCCTGCTCTAACGTTAACCTAACCTTATCAAACCTGACCCCTCCCCCCCCCAGGTATCGTCCTTTGAGTGGTTAATCTTCAGGTGTAACATACTGACGGGGCTAATCTTTAGGGGTAATAAACTAGGGGCTAATCTTTGGGGTGATAAACTAGGGGGCTAATCTTCAGGGGTGATAAAATAGGGGACTAATCTTAGGGGTAATAGACTAGGGGGCTAATCTTCAGGGGTGATAAACTAGGGGGCTAATCTTAGGTGTAATAAACTAGGGGGCTAATCTTCAGGGGTGATAAACTAGGGGGCTAATCTTCAGGTGTAATAAACTAGGGGGCTAATCTTCAGGTGATCCGCCAGAACGTTGGTAATATGAACAATTGATATAAAAGGCAAACCATAGCAGCAGTTAAGTTAAGTGATTAATGCAGTGAATGACATAATATCATCGACTGCCGCGGGAATGGTATCTGATAAGGCATTTACTCTTCATTAAATGCCCAGGAAACTCTCTCTCTCTCTCTTGGGGTAACTGAAGGTAACTGATCTATAGTGAAGAGGAAATTTGATCTCAAAGTGGTAGAGAGAGACAAGGTGATAGCAGTACTGTAGTGGGAGTCATAAAGTATAGTGAAGATGTACAGTTAGTATGTGTCGGGTAGTGGTGGTGAAGCAGGAGGGTTGATTGAGCAATTTGGGATGATATATTGTTGGTATTTGTGTGAGTCGAGACCCTTGGTGTTGGTGGTGGTCGACTCATAACAGTACTGTAGTCATGTCATGGTGGCGGTGGGTACAGTGTTGTATGGCCTTCAGAGTATAAGCTTGAAGGACCTTGGTAGGTGTGAGAGTCGGGGGCCCCGGGCTGTGTAGAGTGTTGGTACGCGCTGCCCACTAACACTCACCCCACCACTCCCACCCTAACCCCAGTGGCAGGTAAACACGAGGTACAAGGACTCCTTAGTTAGAACATAGATCCTGCAGGAAGTCAGTGAGAAAAGGTGAGGAGGAGTCATGCTTGTTGGTTCGTGTGTTTGTTTTTTTTGTTTGTTTACATTTCATCACTCAAGAGTTGTTGGTGTTTTTCCTGTTTGTTCTATCACACACACACACACACACACTGACGCTACATAATTAATGCTCATTAATGTTCTTCTTTCTTGAAGTGATGGATAGGGGGTGGCGAAGAGGGGTGGCAAGAGAGTGGGTGGTCAGTGGGTACGTGGGTGGGTTGGTGGGCGGCCGGAAGTTTGGTGGGTGGGTGGGTGGTATAAGAGGCTGAAGGTGATAAGTGGAGGTGAATCGACTTTGTGTATAAGAGATGAAGCGGTGACTCATGTTGTTGCTTCATGGTGGCCTAAAGTGCTTCTTGGTGCACCTGTGACTTCCCTCCCTCTCTCCACCTGTTGCGTCATGGTATAGTGTTACTTGACGCATCTCTCTCTCTCTCTCCTCTCTCTCTCTCTCTCTCTCTCTCTCTCTCTCTCTCTCTCTCTCTCTCTCTCTCTCTCTCTCTCCATGTTTGTCTACCCAAGCTGCCTCTATCTCTCCCCCATCTCTAAACCTCCTCTTCTGCCTCTCTCCATTCCTTCTATGTCTTCCTGATGTGAGGAGGTGAGAGTGGAGGGGGGGTGGGGGATGGTGACGTATTTTCCCAACAGCTCATTAACACCACTGGGGGTCCCGACTTACCTGTACTCTGCCCTCCTCTAATCTACACACACTCTCTCTCTCTCTCTCTCTCTCTCTCTCTCTCTCTCTCTCTCTCTCTCTCTCTCTCTCTCTCTCTCTCTCTCTCATATTGCTGGCTAACGCATCTCAAAAAAGACCCGATTTGCTTTATATAATTTACATATTGGTGTGTGTGTGTGTGTGTGTGTGTTCTAACAAAGAATTTTCCTAGACTCCTGAAGACTGATGTCAAACTTTGTACCGAGAAATAACAAGACCGCCACCCTACTTGTCACTACACGTCTTGGCCCAGCTGTGAACCTGTAACGTCGGTATAAACATATTGCCTCACAACGATAGTAAACACAAGACTTTACTTCCAGGAAAATATTGTCCCTCATGTAGTTAAGTTACGGATCACTGAACGTTCGCTATCTTCCTCCTTCTATAACTCCTCCTCCTCTTCTCCTCCTCCTCCTCCTCCTCTTCTAACTCCTCCTCCCCCTCTTCCTCTAACTCCTCCTCTTCCTCCCCCTCTTCCTCTAACTCCTCCTCTTCCTCTAACTCCTCCTCCTCCTCTTCCTCTAACTCCTCTAAATCGTTTTCATGATTTTTGACGGATTTTATTTTATTTTGTTTTCTTCTGTGTGTGAGAGTTTTAGTTCGCGTTATTACGTGTTTGTAGGAGTAAACAATATGACACTGTCGGGAGGGGGGGAGGGGGGGTAATAGAATGCGTTTACTGTCAGAGTGAAGGTGTGGGGGGAGGGGGGGTATAGTGGGTGTATCTGGGAGGGGTGTGGTGCTCGCTACGTTGTAACTGTGAGTGGATCATATTGACAGTGGCTGTGATGCCCTTGTGGTCGTGTAGTGGCCAGTAGTAAAGTATAAGTGGTGGGCATCACGTGATCTGTTGGTGGGTGACAGTGTAGTAGTGTTTGTTAAGGTATTTTTATTGTTTTAATGGTTTTTGTTATCATGTTTTGTATGATGCTGACTGCCTCATCAGGTATAAGTGTTGTAATGTGTTTCTGGTTTTCTCGTTGCAGATGACTCAAAAGATACCTAGATAAGAGGTGCCTCCTCCTGCTCCCTCCTGTGAGAGTTGCCCCGCCAAGTGGACGCCTGCTGGCCCCCCCAAGTGAGGGTGTCGTCCTCCTGGTGCACACGAAGAACGGTGTGGGGTGGGTGGGGGCCGAGTTGTCCTCCACACAGCGAGGGGCCACACTAGGTCGCAGCTGGCGGTGTAGTGTAGTGGTGGAGTCCGTCCCTCTGGGCCAGGTGTGTATGTGAGTGTGTGCGTGCGAGTGTGTGTGCACATGTGTGAGTGAGTGTGTATGTGTGTGTGTCTGTGTGTGTGTGCTAAAGGGAGGTGGGTGTCCATCCCTCGCCGCCACTTACCACCCTCACCACCAGTTACACTCCTCCCTCTCTCGCGCCCTCACCACGCCGCTCCACCTTCAGGATACACACACCGCCAGGGCCCTGCACAACACGTCCCTCCTCTCGCCGAGCTTCCCTCCTACTCTTCCCTCTTCCCCGTGAAGAATAATTAAACACCAAAGAAAAACTGTGAGCGGGAGTCTGGTAGTGGCAACCAGAGCGTTGAGTTGAGGTCATTGTATTTAGTGAAGTGGAGGAGCGAGAGACAGTGAGGCAGTGGACACGTCAAGCTCATAGGAGGCACCACCAGCAGGCAGTGAGTGACAGACATAACCTTCAGGATCTACAGTTTTAAAAGTGTTCAAAAAAACCTCTTGTGTTCCCCTCCACAACAACAACAATTACACTCTGCGCCAAAGTGTTCAATTAAAACCAAGTGTATCTGGAGTCATTATAAAGTCTTTCAGTGTGAGTCCATTCCAAGTTTGTAGTTTAGAGGTGCGGCCAGCTAGAAAATGGTACAATTACAGAGAACTATTTAGAGCTGAGAGAGGAAGAGAGAGAGAGAGAGAGAGAGGACCTTCACTAGTGTATTACGTGTTGTGTCTCGTCCATGACTGTTAACGTGTAAGACTCGTCAGTAGAGTAGCTGTTACTTAAGACCACTCGAGGAGGTTCTTAAGTTTGGATAATAATTACAAACACGTCCATTAGATCTGTGAAAAATAAATATTAAAAGTGCAAACAAGTTGGAATTTTGTTGTGCATAAACATTAAGCCGTCCAGGAAGTGCACAATTGTGAGACCTTGACCAGACCTTATCCAGCCATAACCCAGTCATTTACCCCCACTACTGTCACCTAACTACTACACCCCCCCCTTCCCCATTAACCACATTCACTCAACCAAACTGTCATTCCACCAAGTCTTACCAACAACCAGAAGAGACTTAATCCTTCTCGTAAAATAATAAGAACAAAATCAACCCAAATCAAGTGTATCTGTCCGACTTCACCAATAACACAGTAGTACTAACCAGCAACAACCATCACCAGGCCACGTCAACCACAACCACCCACCGAAAAATCAACCTTTTTATCAGGAACCCACCACGATGACGTCACTCAACTCCCTGTTCTCCTTTACCTCCCCGGCTGTGAAGAAACTGCTAGGGTGGAAACAGGGTGACGAGGAGGAGAAGTGGGCGGAGAAGGCTGTAGACTCCCTGGTGAAGAAGCTGAAGAAGAAGAAAGGAGCCATCGAGGAGCTGGAGCGAGCACTGTCTTGCCCCGGCCAGCAGTCCAAGTGTGTCACCATCCCCAGGAGTCTGGACGGACGCCTTCAGGTAATGTGAAGGAACTTGTTGTTATTATTATTATTATTATTATTATTATTATTATTTTATATATTTTATTGAATTTAACCTTTTTCTAAGGCCTGGATGCGTATTTACTTACTACTGAAGGTTTAAAACTCTACTTTTGTTTATCTCTGAAGGTTTAAAACACCCACAGTTTACTTCTGAAGGTTTAAAACACCCACAGTTTACTTCTGAAGGTTTAAAACACCCACAGTTTACTTCTGAAGGTTTAAAACACCCACAGTTTACTTCTGAAGGTTTAAAACACCCACAGTTTACTTCTGAAGGTTTAAAACACCCACAGTTTACTTCTGAAGGTTTAAAACACCCACAGTTTACTTCTGAAGGTTTAAAACATCCACAGTTTACTTCTGAAGGTTTAAAACACCCACAGTTTACTTCTGAAGGTTTAAAACACCCACAGTTTACTTCTGAAGGTTTAAAACATCCACAGTTTACTTCTGAAGGTTTAAAACACCCACAGTTTACTTCTGAAGGTTTAAAACACCCACAGTTTACTTCTGAAGGTTTATAACACCCACAGTTTACTTCTGAAGGTTTATAACACCCACAGTTTACTTCTGAAGGTTTATAACACCCACAGTTTACTTCTGAAGGTTTATAACACCCACAGTTTACTTCTGAAGGTTTAAAACACCCACAGTTTACTTCTGAAGGTTTAAAACACCCACAGTTTACTTCTGAGGTTTAAAACACCCACAGTTTACTTCTGGAGGTTTAAAACACCCACAGTTTACTTCTGGAGGTTTAAAACACCCACAGTTTACTTCTGGAGGTTTAAAACACCCACAGTTTACTTCTGGAGGTTTAAAACACCCACAGTTTACTTCTGGAGGTTTAAAACACCCACAGTTTACTTCTGGAGGTTTAAAACACCCACAGTTTACTTCTGAAGGTTTAAAACACCCACAGTTTACTTCTGAAGGTTTAAAACACCCACAGTTTACTTCTGAAGGTTTAAAACACCCACAGTTTACTTCTGAAGGTTTAAAACACCCACAGTTTACTTCTGAAGGTTAAAACACCCACAGTTTACTTCTGAAGGTTTAAAACATCCACAGTTTACTTCTGAAGGTTGAAAAACACCCACAGTTTACTTCTGAAGGTTTAAAACACCCACAGTTTACTTCTGAAGGTTTAAAACATCCACAGTTTACTTCTGAAGGTTTAAAACACCCACAGTTTACTTCTGAAGGTTTAAAACACCCACAGTTTACTTCTGAAGGTTTATAACATCCACAGTTTACTTCTGAAGGCTTAAGCACATACGGTATCCACACAGTTTACTCCTGAAGGGTTTACAGATTTATACTTGATTCTGCCACAGTTGAATCTGTCTAAAATGGGTTTAATAATTCCTGTCAGTACGTTCAACACCTGTCTTATTTGTTCTGTCAGCTGACCCCAGATGTAATACCACACTCCCTCCCCTTCCTGTGTGTGTGTGTGTGGGCGGAGGAGATAGATGAGTGAGTCACCCCAGATAACCAGCTGTGTGAGTGAGTGTGGTGAGCCAGCCACCTGCTGCGGCCAGGTGTTTCTCCCGCCTTAATTATCGCTGCCCACACCTGCGACGCCCACGGCCATGTGAAGAAATGAGAGAGAGAGAGGGGGAGAGGGGGGGGGGAATTGAACAGGTGGAGGAAAATTAGAACAAGGAAATGCAGAGAAACAAGTATTATGAGGACGAAGGAGGGAGGGGAGGGGGAAGAGAGGGGGAGGGGGAAGAGGCTGATGGATGGACAGATGGCGTGTCCCCTGAAAAAAAAAAATGTTGGGTGGGGGAAATCGAGGCACCTGTCTCACTACCTCACACCTGTCTCTCACCACCTCACACCTGCGTCTCACCACCTCACACCTGCGTCTCACCACCTCACACCTGCGTCTCACCACCGTCACACCTGTATGGCTGGCTATTATTCCTATTATAAGTCATTGTTGTAATAGTGTTAAGGTCACGTTTTATTCACGTTATAAGTAGTTAATAATTTAGTAGTTTATTATTATGTCTTTGAGTTAAGGTTTGTTTATCTGGGTGTTGTTAAGGGTAATGGTTACCTGAAGAGGGAGGGAGTGAGGGCAGGTAAGAGATTGTAACACACACACACACAGCATCGCGGCGCTTAAGGCTACTGCACCTGCATCTAGTCCGGCACCTGATAAATCTCCAGCCGGCAGCCAAGGTGTTATTTTGCCTTGTGGTGGGTGTGACAGCCGGCTCCGGTCGTTTACCCCCCACCCACACCACCCATATCCCCCACTCCCACACTTCCCCACATCCCCCACTCCCACCACCCACACACCACTCACATTCCCCCACACACCACTCACATTCCCCCACACACTACCCACATCCCCCCACACACTACCCACATCCCCCCACACACCACCCACATCCCCCCACACACCACCCACATCCCCCCACACACCACCCACATCCCCCCACACACCACCCACATCCCCCCACACACCACCCACATCCCCCCACACACCACCCACATCCCCCCACACACCACCCACATCCCCCCACACACCACCCACATCCCCCCACATCCCCCCACACACCACCCACATCCCCCCACACACCACCCACATCCCCCCACACACCACCCACATCCCCCCACACACCACCCACATCCCCCCACACACCACCCACATCCCCCACACACCACCCACATCCCCCACACACCACCCACATCCCCCCACATCCCCCCACACACCACCCACATCCCCCCACACACCACCCACATCCCCCCACACACCACCCACATCCCCCCACATCCACCCACACCCCCCACATCCCCCCACACACCACCCACATCCCCCCCACACCACCCACATCCCCCCACACCACCCACATCCCCCACACACCACCCACATCCCCCCACACACCACCCACATCCCCCCACACACCACCCACATCCCCCCACACACCACCCACATCCCCCCACACACCACCCACATCCCCCCACACACCACCCACATCCCCCCACATCCCCCCACACACCACCCACATCCCCCCCACACCACCCACATCCCCCACACCACCCACATCCCCCCACACCACCCACATCCCCCCACACCACCCACATCCCCCCACACACCACCCACATCCCCCCACACACCACCCACATCCCCCCACACCACCCACATCCCCCCACACCACCCACATCCCCCCACACACCACCCACATCCCCCCACACACCACCCACATCCCCCCACACACCACCCACATCCCCCACACCACCCACATCCCCCACACCACCCACATCCCCCACACACCACCCACATCCCCCCACACACCACCCACATCCCCCCACACACCACCCACATCCCCCACACACCACCCACATCCCCCACACACCACCCACATCCCCCACACACCACCCACATCCCCCCACACACCACCCACATCCCCCCACCCACATCCCCCCACACACCACCCACATCCCCCCACACACCACCCACATCCCCCACACACCACCCACATCCCCCACACACCACCCACATTCCCCCACACACCACCCACATCCCCCCACACACCACCCACATCCCCCCACACACCACCCACACCCCCCACACACCACCCACATCCCCCCACACACCACCCACATCCCCCCACACACCACCCACATCCCCCACACACCACCCACATCCCCCCACACACCACCCACATCCCCCCACACACCACCCACATCCCCCCACACACCACCCACATCCCCCCACACACCACCCACATCCCCCCACACACCACCCACATCCCCCCCACACACCCACCCCCCACACCACCCACATCCCCCCACACACCACCCACATCCCCCCACACACCACCCACATCCCCCCACACACCACCCACATCCCCCCACACACCACCCACATCCCCCACACACACCACCCACATCCCCCCACACACCACCCACATCCCCCCCACACACCACCCACATCCCCCCACACACCACCCACATCCCCCCACACACCACCCACATCCCCCCACACACCACCCACATCCCCCCACACACCACCCACATCCCCCCACACACCACCCACATCCCCCCACACACACCACCCACATCCCCCCACACACACCACCCACATCCCCCCACACACACCACCCACATCCCCCACACACACCACCCACATCCCCCCCCCACCACACCCCCACCCACATCCCCCCACACACCACCCACATCCCCCCACACACCACCCACATCCCCCACACACCACCCACATCCCCCCACACCACCCACATCCCCCCACACACCACCCACAGCCCCCCACATCCCCCACACCACCCACATCCCCCCACACACCACCCACCTCCCCCCCACACACCACCCACATCCCCCCACACACCACCCACATCCCCCCCACACACCACCCACATCCCCCCCACACACCACCCACATCCCCCCCACACACCACCCACATCCCCCCCACACACCACCCACATCCCCCACACACCACCCACATCCCCCCACACACCACCCACATCCCCCACACACACCACCCACATCCCCCCACACACACCACCCACATCCCCCCACACACACCACCCACATCCCCCCACACACACCACCCACATCCCCCCACACACCACCCACATCCCTCCACACACCACCCACATCCCCCCACACACCACCCACACACCCCCACACACCACCCACATCCCCCCACACACCACCCACACACCCCCACATGGCAACAGAGTATGGCGACAGGTGATGTAGGGCCATAATTAATGTCATTAACCGAGTGATGTGTCAGCCTTGCAACACACACACTTTAACTGACAGCTCAAGACGTCTTACGCTGGCTGGGTCACTGACTGGGTGTTGGTCATCAGAGGTCAACACTGGGGGTAATTGATAATGGAGGCGAGGAACCAATCACAACCCAGAACTGGATGTTGTGTCACGTGAAGTTTGGGTACCTTAGTTTGGTGGTTGTGGAGGAGGAGTGTTGGATCCTTGCTTTAATTAAGGAGGTTTGATTCTGTTTTAGGGCATTGGATACCTTTTAAGAGTATTGAATCCTTTTTCATGGGGGTTGGGTCCTTTTTAAGAGGGTTGGATCCTGTTTAAAGAGGTTGTGGAGGAGGAGTGGTTGTGTGGGATCCTGTTTAAGGGGGTCCCAGGTGGCCGGCGGGATGCACCTGTTCCCTGAACCTGGGTACCCGGGATCCCTTATATGTCCAGGTGTGACGTCACATCTCCTAAAGGGGCCGGGGGAGGGGGAACTACAATTATGTTCTATTATTTTCCCTCTTGGCCATGTTGCTGGCCAGTGTGTGGACGGCTGCACCCATGGGAGGGGCTGAGGACAGTGTGGTGCAGGGAACAACACCAACAAGTCTCACTGTTGATTCAAATATATTTTTAGCCTTTGATATGATGTTTTATTATTATTATTATTATTATTATTATTGTTGTTGTTGTTGTTATTTTACATTACCAGGGCAGAGGTGTGTGTTTCTCTCTAATAGGTCACAGGTCAGGGCCTCAGGTAGCGTTTACCAAACAAAAACAGCTGCACAAAAGCTCTTGTGAACACGTGCATATTAGGTCAGGGTTTGAGGCTTGGCTCATTTCCGGTTGAGCGAACATCTCGTAAATCCGGTTAAACGAAAATTCACTGAGTGCTGTTGAACAAAAATATCATAAATGCTGTTAAACGAAACCTTCACAAAGGAGATTAAACGAAAATGCAGCAAATTCGGTGAAATGTGGACGCGACAGATCCGGTTAATGGGACAGATAGGCACGTGCCTGTTCTAATTGGCCCAGACCTAATTATGTCTTAACTGTTAGGAAGAGGTCACAACCCTCGTGATTATAGGGCCTGTTAGGACTGTGGCCTGTTGATACTGGAGCCAGTTAGGATTGGGGCTTGTTGGGACAGGGGCCTGCTAGGACTGGGGTCCAGTTGAGTCGTGGGCGTTGCAGTGGGGGCGGCGAGTGCGTCACTAAGGACAGGATATTGTCTGATGTATGTAATTGTGTCCACTTGGAGGCGGGGAGGGGAGGAAGGAAGGGAGGAAGGGGGAGTTTAAATGTCGTTGCCAGGGAGGGTAGGGAGGGACGGACGTACCCACCCACTGCTACGCGTGCACGCTCGCATAACGCGTTACTGCTCAGATACGCACGCAAGCTAGAATTAACAATGACGGGCACTCACTCACACACGAACCAGCTTATGCACGCACTGATGCACGAACGAGTGAATACGTGCGCGCGCAGGTGAATGAATACGAGACCCCACTAATTGAACGCCTTACCTACTTATGCTACCGATGAACACACCCGTCACACACCCACCCTAACACACACACACGCACACACACCCCCACCCTAACACACACACACCCTAACACACACATACACACACATTTCTAATTCATCAACACATGTTTGGTTCACAGTGAGTGGCATATCCCAACGGAGAGAAGTGAG
The DNA here is from genome assembly GCA_958450375.1 of Homarus gammarus. NCBI lineage: Eukaryota > Metazoa > Arthropoda > Malacostraca > Decapoda > Nephropidae > Homarus > Homarus gammarus. The sequence goes on from CAUDMG010003229.1 coordinate 398,091, forward strand.
TCACCTCTACCCCGATATAGAACTAGGGGGGGGGTGTGGGGGTGGCAGATGTATATAATTTGTGGATTGATTCTTTTCCTGCACGCCATATTTAATCCTTCGTTCCTTCCTAAGGCCTCGCAGTTATAAATGTCTCGCTGTGTGTGTGCGCGCTCATGTGTTTTGGATTACCTTTATGTTATTGTATTTCTTCTTATGTTCTTATGTATTGTATTCGTGTTTGGTTAGGTTAGCATAACACTAAGATAAGCCAGATTAGATTAGATTAAATGAGGTTAGCTCAAGGATGGTTAATCTGATGAAGAGATTACCTGGTGAAGTAAAGTTACAGGTGATCCCTAAATTGTATCCCTAAATAATGTGTGACAGGGGAAGCATTACCCCACACTTGGTAGCTCTTATCTGTGGTGTACCGGGGAAAAAGATCTCAATAAGAGTGCACAGAAAAAGCGGAAGGAATTAAGATACTGATATGGAGATTAGTGTGTGGGGGAGGTAGGGGTGGAAGGGGTAGGTGTGTGGGGGAGGTAGGGGTGGAAGGGGTAGGTGTGTGTGGGGGGGTAGGGGTGGAAGGGGTAGGTGTGTGTAGGGGAGGAAGGGGTGGAAGGGGTAGGGGTGTGTGGGAGGTAGAAGTGTGTGTGTGTCGGAAGCGGGAAGGCACTGATTGTACATGTCATGGTACATTACATTGCAGGTGATACAACACACACACACACACACGCGCGCGCGCGCACTCTAAGGTTCGAGAAACAATTAACCTGGGAACCTTTAAGAAGGACAACGTAGTTTAATTGAGACAGTCAGCTTGCGTTCAGTCATCGCGTGTTAAAAGTTGGGTTATTGTTGGTTAGGTTAGGTTAAGTTTTTTAGCGTAGGTTAAGTTAGAGCAGGTCAGGTTTGATTAGTGTAGGAGTCAATGAGAAAATCCTGGCCCAGATGGTGTGGGTGGGTGGGGATGGACGGACGTGAGTGAGGTGGTCGATGCGTTACCTACCTGACGGAGTGACGCCCCAGTGCCAGGCAGGGTCAGTGATACACTAATCGCCATCCAGTGCCAAGATTGTCATCACCTAGCAACGTGGCACTCACGTGTCACCTGGGGATTTACTCTCTGCCTGAGATAAAGAAAAAGAGAGAGCGTGAGAGTGAGCGTGCGTGTGTGTGTGTGTGTGTGTGTTGGGCTCTTTAATTACACTTTCCATTCTGTAGACGTAGGAATCTGTTGAGGATCTCAACCGTAAAGGATATGGTCAGATATATGTCAAATCCTACCACACTAGTTAATAGGAGGAGGAAATGATAGACACGATTATAATAACTAACGATGGGATGGTGGGGTAGGGTAGGGAAGGGAAGGGGTAAACTGGAGGGCATGATCGTGGTGTCATCAGAGTGGGATTATAAACGGGTGTAAAGTGTCAGTGAATCATAACTGTAGACCAGACGTTACCTGCTGCCGGCATCTCTACCAACACTCCAGCAGTAGCTACCGTAGGAGTATGAACTTTGTAGCTACCGTAGGAGTATGAACGTTGTAGCTACCGTAGGAGTATGAACGTTGTAGCTACCGTAGGAGTATGAACGTTGTAGCTACCGTAGGAGTATGAACGTTGTAGCTACCGTAGGTGTATTAAAGTGATGTACTGTGGTTTTACGTTATGGGCTCTGAGGTGCTCTGTTCATTAACACAGACACTAGTAAGGGCTCTCAAGTATATTGTTATGGTTGACAAATGTGTGTATACTGTACATAAAAGGTATAATAGGGTTTGTTGATGTTAAGAGATGTGTGTAGATATGGGATGGTGCAGGTTACAATTTATGATGTGAACTTGGAGGAAAAGGTAGTAGGTTAGGTTAGGGTAGAGGTATCGAGGCTAAACAGACGCCCCAAGGCTGTGGTAGTGGGTGGCAGTTGAGTGGTAGGGTAGATTGTGCCCGGCCCCGTACAGTCTGTCAATCAGTAAAATTGTGAGTTTGTTAGCGGTGAGGTTCCCCAGGGAGTCTCGCTGACGCCAACGCTGTTTGGCCGCAGTGTCTGTCTGACCTGGATAGATATTTAAACCAGTTTGGTGTCGTCGTTTGTCATAAAAACCGGTTTCGTTTCGTCATCTGTCGATTTTGGAAAGTAATGCGAGGCGTTGAAGGTCTGGCGCGGTGTTTATCATTGAGACTGCGGTGAAGACAGGAAATGTTTCTAGTACTCTGCGTCACCACACACACACACTCTCTCTCTCTCTCTCTCTCTCTCTCTCTCTCTCTCTCTCTCTCTCTCTCTCTCTCTCTCTCTCACTCACTCACTCTCACACACTCACTCTCACACACACACTCACTCTCTCTCTCTCTCTCTCTCTCTCTCTCTCTCTCTCTCTCTCTCTCTCTCTCTCTCTCTCTCTCACACACACACTCACTCGCATATAAATTTTTACTTATTGTATTGGGTCAGGTGTGCGTGTGACCTTTTAGCTACGTGTGTACTCGTATGTGTCATCAGGTGTCCGTCCCGTTAGTGGCAAAACACAGAGAACACAGTGAGAGGAAGTGGTGTAACTTGTCTTACTGACTGACAGAGAGAGAGTCGTTGTAATAACCAGTGTGTTCTCTGAATTGGCTTTATTTCAAGTGAACTTTTAATTATTATCATTTATTATTTTTATTATTATTATTATTAATTATTTTTATTCATTATTATATCTGTTATTGTTAATTGTACTCATTATTGTTTATTATTATTATTATTATTATTATTATTATTATAAATTTTACTATCATCAGTAACAAGACGAGAATTATAACAAACCACAACTTGACATAAACAATATCCCAGAGGCAGTTGTGATCGTGGCGGCCATAACATGTTGGGGGGGCTCTCCACATATGGCCATCTTACCTGTGCTGCCTGCAAGGTGTTGGCGTTGTCTTAATTCCTGTGTGTTTGTTTTGAGTTGAAGAATAAACTATGTCGAGTCTTTTGTGTTGTTCGTGAGATGTGTTGTATTTGTTATTATTATTATTTATTGGTGGAGGTCGTAGTCGGTAATAACAATAGTATTTTGGGGGGAATTATTTATAATATATAATAATAATAATAATAATAATAAACCTCAATACCCCAAAAATTGTCCTCACAAATACCATCACGAAGTTTGTACACACACACACACACACACAAGACACCGTCGGCCCTGAGTGTGTGTCCTTCGGGGTATACTGGACACACACACACAAGACACCGTCGGCCCTGAGTGTGTGTCCCTCGGGGTATACTGGACACACACACACACACAAGACACCGTCGGCCCTGAGTGTGTGTCCCTCGGGGTATACTGGACACACACACACAAGACACCGTCGGCCCTGAGTGTGTGTCCCTCGGGGTATACTGGACACACACACACACACAAGACACCGTCGGCCCTGAGTGTGTGTCCCTCGGGGTATACTGGACACACACACACACAAGACACCGTCGGCCCTGAGTGTGTGTCCTTCGGGGTATACTGGACACACACACACAAGACACCGTCGGCCCTGAGTGTGTGTCCCTCGGGGTATACTGGACACGGGGTTCACTGGCCACACACACTGACTGATACAGAAGTCATAACATTACCCAGGGGGAGACACTTACGATACTTGTAGAGGTTTGTGTTCTGGTTCTACTATGTCCGGGAGAGGTCGAGTATAATGATGAGGAGGAGGAGGATGTTGCGGTGGTCACTGTCTTTTTGGGGAGAGGGAGGGAAGGAAGGATGGAGTGGGGGAGGGAAGGAAGGAAGGATGGAGTGGGGGAGGTAAGGAAGGATGGAGTGGGGGAGGTAAGGAAGGATGGAGTGGGGGAGGGAAGGAAGGATGGAGTGGGGGAGGGAAGGAAGGATGGAGTGGGGGAGGGAAGGAAGGATGGAGTGGGGGAGGGAAGGAAGGAAAAAGGTGAGGGGGGGGGGTAGATAAGCCTGTTCGTTAACTGTTGGCAACTTTATCCCCTTGAGTACGAATGACTTGAGTACCACAAGTTAACACCCCTTGAGTACCACGACTTAACTGCCTGAGTACTGTGACATCTTACTCCAGGGAACAGGTCATCTTATTCAAAGGTTAATGCCATCGTACTCAAGGGGTTAAGTCATCGTATACATTGGTTAAGTCGTTGTACTCAAAAGGTTAAATCGTCGTACTCTGGGGGTGTAAAAGACATCGTAAGGGGTTAAAAATGATGGTACTCAAGCTGTTATACTAAACATTTAAGACAGTGTGTAAATAAACAAATAAGTACGTATCCATTTATAGCCGAGATGTGTGGTACCCTGGAACCTTTTAACCCCGAGTAAAGGAGAGAGACTTTTAGGTTGCTTTAAATAAGTTCCAGGTTGGTATTGACGCCAGGAAGGGAGGGGGGGGTGAGGAAAGGGAGGGGGGAGGGAGAAGAAAGAGGTTATTAGGGAGGGGTAGAGGAGGATGAAGAGGGTAGTGAGAGGTGAAGGATGGAGAAGGATTTTTTTTTAGTTTAACAAATTTATCGACAAAGCTTGCAGTACAGTTTGCCTATTGTGAGTAATTCAGTCAGGTCTTGACACTGAGGGTGGTATCACTTCCCACTGCCACGCAGGACAGAGGTTCATATACATTGGACGTCATATTCTCGTTAAGGACCAATCAGTGTGGGCCAGCAGCAGGTATTGGGTAAACAGCAAGAATGTCCTCAAGCGCCCCCGATTCAATATAATAATTACAAAATTCATGATACAATAAGTCAGGTGAGAAGAGGGGTGAAGGAGATAGGGAGGGAAGGAAGGAAGGAAGGAATAGGAAGAAAGTGGTAATGAGGGAGAGGGTTGGTAGAGAAGGAGGAGGGTCAAGGTGAAGGTTATCAGGGGGGTGGGGGGTACAGTGCTGGGGCCATATTTGGAGTGTTTCCTGCTCTCGACGTCACACATTCCTGCGAGTGAGAGGCGAGGTGTCTGGTTGCTGGGTCCTTCTCCTTCTCCATCCTTTCCTCCTTCTCCCTCTTCCCCTTCTCCCTCTTCCCCTTCTCCCTCTTCTCCCTCTTCCCCTTCTCAGCCTCAAAGAGTTATAATTTAAGTCATTGCCCTCACCCAAGCCACCCCTCCCCCACCCCCCTCCTCTGCCCCCCCCCCCCCCCCCACAAACCCCACCACCACCACACCACCTCACTACCACACCACCTCACTACCACACCCCATCCACTGCCCCCCACAAACCCCACCACCACCACACCACCTCACTACCACACCCCCTAATCTGCCCCCACCACATCCCCTCTTTTTTTTATTTTACATTTATATTTTTTGTCAGTTATCCTGTGATCAGTTTTGGCCAGAAGGTGTGTGTGTCTGTCTGTCTGTCTGTCTGTCTGTGTGTGTGTGTGTGTCAATCATAGCTGGCCTGGGAGAGACTGGTGGTGGTGGTTGAATTATCAGGTTTTTCTGGATCCTCCTCCTCATCCTCTCTTTCCTTCCTCTTCTCTCCTCCGCCTCTCCTTCTTCCTCCTCTTCCTTCCTGCTCCTCCTCCCAGCCAGCCAAGTGTCTGTAAAAGGTTCATGTTTACACCAACTTACCTTGACTGTATCTTACTTCTTCCTCCTCCTCCTCCTCCTCTCATTAAACCGCGACCCTTGTCTGGCTATTTTAGAAATATATATAAACATCTTCTGGTTTTTAAACATCTGTTATAGGTAAACAACTCCTATAGGTAAACATTTCTTATAGTTATCTGTCTGTCTCTCTGTCTCTGTCTGGCTCTCTGTCTGTCTGTCTGTCTGTATACATCCTCACTTCGAACCCCTGTACAGATTCTCCCCTAAAACAAACAAACAAACATTAATTCTGTTTATATTGTATCAAGTTTTATAAAAGGTGTACGGCCGCGACAGGTCATAATAGAGGTCAAATCTATGAGTGGTGAACTAGAGATGTTATATCCTCGTGACTGTCTTGGTGACCTAAGTGACTGGTGACGCTTGGTGAGAGGGGAGGGTTTCCTGGGCTGGAGTTCGGGTTCGTTTTACTGTAATTTCCTTTCAATCTTCTGAATAATAGATCAAACAGAACAAACAAAGAACAAACAATAGAAGCCAAAAAATTATCACAAAGACAATAACAGATTCAAATATATAATAAAACACCAAATTAAAAAAAAACACTAATTGGCATCGTCTTCCCCTTCAAAATATGGGTATAAAAAGCAGGACTCTTAACTTTGTTTACCTAAAATTTACCTGTAGAAGGGGAGGGGGAGGGGGGTACTGGCCTTCCCTCACCTCACCTGTAAGACCACCGCTCTCTACAACTCACACCAGGTAAAGGGATTGTTTGTTTTCCTTCTACACCGTCAACAAGGTGAATCATATACGTCGATTATGACACACAGTTCTCCACCACCTCCCACTGACTCGCTCACCTCACTGGGTTAAGTACTTGTGTTACCAGGAGGCCCACAAGATGAGACCTACCACCACTTGGGGTCGGCAGAAAACGGCGAGGCAGCAGCGAAAGTTTGTTAGTCTGGCGAAACATTCCTAATAAGACGTGTCCATAAAGTTCAGCATGTCCGTCACAGTGTAGGTTGGGAAAATACCAAAGAGGCGTTGTTGTGACATGTGACCGTGAGCAGCCAGTAGGGTGAGTCACTCGTGTCATTGGGTAAGATGTTTATGGTGTTGGAGGGCACTGGTCCCATAACTCATAAAGACCACCCCTTTCCACTGCCCCTTTTCTCCCACCCCTTTCCACTGCCCCTTTTCTCCCACCCCTTTCCACTGCCCCTTTTTTTCTCCCACTCCTCTTTCCATACCTTATTTCCAACTGATGATTTAACACCTCTCCTTAACGCTAAAATGGGGTTGGAGAGGTTAGATTGGATTAGCATAAGGTTAGGTTCGTTCGTGACTGTACTATGTTAACAACCCTTAGCTTGGGATAGGTTAAGTTAGCTTAGCATAGGTTAGGTTAGGTTGGGTTGGGATGGTGTTTTCCCGTCTCTTAGTTTATCAGTGCTGGATATATGGTTATTCTATTTATATCAGAACAGTTACATAGATTACGACTGCACTTGTTGGAGTTGACGAAGAGAGAGCCGGAGTGACGTATCCCAGCTGTGTGGTCGATAGTAGGTGGGGAAATTGGCCTATGTCCAGGTCCTTCAGATGTAAGATTATTGATAAACACAAACACATTGCCATAGTAGTAGAGGAATGTTAGTAGTAATAGTAGTAGAGGAATGTTAGTAGTAGTAGAGGAATGTTAGTAGTAATAGTAGTAGAGGAATGTTAGTAGTAATAGTAGTAGAGGAATGTTAGTAGTAATAGTAGTAGAGGAATGTTAGTAGTAATAGTAGTAGAGGAATGTTAGTAGTAGTAGTAGTAGAGGAATGTTAGTAGTAATAGTAGTAGAGGAATGTTAGTAGTAGTAGTAGTAGAGGAATGTTAGTAGTAGTAGTAGTAATAATAGTAGAGGAATGTTAGTAGTAATAGTAGTAGAGGAATGTTAGTAGTAGTAGTAATAGAGGAATGTTAGTAGTAGTAGTAGTAATAGTAGTAGAGGAATGTTAGTAGTAGTAGTAATAGTAGTAGAGGAATGTTAGTAGTAGTAGGTGAAGGTGTGGCTATTGGGGGAGGCTGGAGGTCACGTTTTGTTTTTTGTAGGAGCAGAGGAATGTTAGTCGTAGTGGTGGTGGTAGTAGTGGTAGTTGTGGTGGTGGTGGTAATAGTGTGGTGGTGGTAGTGGTTGTGGTGGTTGTGGTAGTAGTAGTAGTTGTTCATATACATTGTTCCTGGTGTTCAGGTCTATTGTAATCCTCAACACGTGTCTTATTCTTACTCTTGTGTATCACTTATTTTGTGAACAAGAGGTTAAGAGGGGAGGGGGTCACCAGGTCCTAGGGGGCAGTTCTCTGAAGGCCAGCATCATCGCCGTTCTTTCTACATGTGACGTTGTAAATAATGTTGGTGATTCTTCTGCTCTTCTTCGCCTTTGTACCAGATGTAAAGGGGAACTCAGTAAACTAGCCCTCTGTGCATACGTGGGGGGGTATGTGAAGGAAATAAATTACACAGCATGAGTTTCTCTCTCTCTCTCTCTCTCTCTCTCTCTCTCTCTCTCTCTCTCTCTCTCTCTCTCTCTCTCTCTCTCTCTCTCTCTCTCAAGTATATTGTGTGTTGAGGGCTCTGTCTTCCTCAGTGTATTGTGTTGGGTGTGGTGTCTGCTTATTATATACTGGGTGTTGCATGATAAAGTGTCGCTACGTGTTATGACTGTGTGTGTGTGTGTTGGGTGAGTGCCAGTGCCAACTCACCAGCTGACGTCTCAGCCTCCACCCGCACCTGGCCTCCACCTGTTCCTCCCCTGATGCCACATTGTTTAGTCGCCCCGGTGTCTCGTTAGCCCCAGCACCCTCCTCTCCCCTCCTGGCACTCCCCCTCGCCTCTCCCCTCCTGCCTGGCACTCCCCCTCGCCCCTCCTAGCACGCTATTCACCCACAGTCTGTGAGGGTGTTGTGTAGGGGGGGATATGCCAAGTGTGAGGCACTCATATTTCAGATTTGTCACCGGGCACTAACCCCCACCAATATGGCACCCTCCCCACCAATATGGCACCCTCCCCACCAATATGGCACCACCCCCACCAATATGGCGTCCTCCCCACCAATATGGCGCCCTCCCCACCAATATGGCGCCCTCCCCACCAATATGGCACCACCTCCACCAATATGGCACCCTCCCCACCAATATGGCACCCTCCCCCTGCCATGCGTTAGAAATCCCCTGTGAATGCGGCGCACTTAAAAAGAATTCCAAGGTTAGTAAATATAGTATAGGTTTAATTCTCTCTGCCACTTGTGGTGTTGTAGACGAGGGGTGGTGTTCCCTGTTAGCTTGTACTGTAGATGGTGTTCCCTGTTAGCTTGTACTGTAGATAGTGCTCCCTGTTAGCTTGTACTGTAGATGGTGTTCCCTGTTAGCTTGTACTGTAGATGGTGTTCCCTGTTAGCTTGTACTGTAGATGGTGTTCCCTGTTAGCTTGTACTGTAGATGGTGCTCCCTGTTAGCTTGTACTGTAGATGGTGCTCCCTGTTAGCTTGTACTGTAGATGGTGCTCCCTGTTAGCTTGTACTGTAGATGGTGTTCCCTGTTATCTTGTACTGTAGATGGTGCTCCCTGTTAGCTTGTACTGTAGATGGTGCTCCCTGTTAGCTTGTACTGTAGATGGTGTTCCCTGTTAGCTTGTACTGTAGATGGTGCTCCCTGTTAGCTTGTACTGTAGATGGTGCTCCCTGTTAGCTTGTACTGTAGATGGTGCTCCCTGTTAGCTTGTACTGTAGATGGTGTTCCCTGTTAGCTTGTACTGTAGATGGTGCTCCCTGTTAGCTTGTACTGTAGATGGTGCTCCCTGTTAGCTTGTACTGTAGATGGTGTTCCCTGTTAGCTTGTACTGTAGATGGTGCTCCCTGTTAGCTTGTACTGTAGATGGTGCTCCCTGTTAGCTTGTACTGTAGATGGTGCTCCCTGTTAGCTCGTACTGTAGATGGTGTTCCCTGTTAGCTTGTACTGTAGATGGTGCTCCCTGTTAGCTTGTACTGTAGATGGTGCTCCCTGTTAGCTTGTACTGTAGATGGTGTTCCCTGTTAGCTTGTACTGTAGATGGTGCTCCCTGTTAGCTTGTACTGTAGATGGTGTTCCCTGTTAGCTTGTACTGTAGATGGTGTTCCCTGTTAGCTTGTACTGTAGATGGTGCTCCCTGTTAGCTTGTACTGTAGATGGTGTTCCCTGTTAGCTTGTACTGTAGATGGTGCTCCCTGTTAGCTTGTACTGTAGATGGTGCTCCCTGTTAGCTTGTACTGTAGATGGTGCTCCCTGTTAGCTTGTACTGTAGATGGTGTTCCCTGTTAGCTTGTACTGTAGATGGTGCTCCCTGTTAGCTTGTACTGTAGATGGTGCTCCCTGTTAGCTTGTACTGTAGATGGTGCTCCCTGTTAGCTTGTACTGTAGATGGTGTTCCCTGTTAGCTTGTACTGTAGATGGTGCTCCCTGTTAGCTTGTACTGTAGATGGTGCTCCCTGTTAGCTTGTACTGTAGATGGTGTTCCCAGTTAGCTTGTACTGTAGATGGTGCTCCCTGTTAGCTTGTACTGTAGATGGTGCTCCCTGTTAGCTTGTACTGTAGATGGTGTTCCCTGTTAGCTTGTACTGTAGATGGTGCTCCCTGTTAGCTTGTACTGTAGATGGTGCTCCCTGTTAGCTTGTACTGTAGATGGTGTTCCCTGTTAGCTTGTACTGTAGATGGTGTTCCCTGTTAGCTTGTACTGTAGATGGTGTTCCCTGTTAGCTTGTACTGTAGATGGTGCTCCCTGTTAGCTTGTACTGTAGATGGTGCTCCCTGTTAGCTTGTACTGTAGATGGTGCTCCCTGTTAGCTTGTACTGTAGATGGTGCTCCCTGTTAGCTTGTACTGTAGATGGTGCTCCCTGCTAGTAGTGGTTGTACTGTAGATGGTGCTCCCTGCTAGTAGTGGTTGTACTGTAGATGGTGCTCCCTGCTAGTAGTGGTTGTACTGTAGATGGTGCTCTCTGTTAGCTTGTACTGTAGATGGTGCTCCCTGCTAGTAGTGGTTGGTGCTCCCTGTTAGCTTGTACTGTAGATGGTGCTCCCTGTTAGCTTGTACTGTAGATGGTGCTCCCTGCTAGTAGTGGTTGTACTGTAGATGGTGCTCCCTGCTAGTAGTGGTTGTACTGTAGATGGTGCTCCCTGTTAGCTTGTACTGTAGATGGTGCTCCCTGTTAGCTTGTACTGTAGATGGTGTTCCCTGTTAGCTTGTACTGTAGATGGTGCTCCTTGTTAGCTTGTACTGTAGATGGTGTTCCCTGTTAGCTTGTACTGTAGATGGTGCTCCCTGTTAGCTTGTACTGTAGATGGTGCTCCCTGTTAGCTTGTACTGTAGATGGTGCTCCCTGTTAGCTTGTACTGTAGATGGTGCTCCCTGTTAGCTTGTACTGTAGATGGTGTTCCCTGTTAGCTTGTACTGTAGATGGTGTTCCCTGTTAGCTTGTACTGTAGATGGTGTTCCCTGCTAGTAGTGGTTGTACTGTAGATGGTGCTCCCTGTTAGCTTGTACTGTAGATGGTGCTCCCTGCTAGTAGTGGTTGGTGCTCCCTGTTAGCTTGTACTGTAGATGGTGCTCCCTGCTAGTAGTGGTTGTACTGTAGATGGTGTTCCCTGTTAGCTTGTACTGTAGATGGTGTTCCCTGTTAGCTTGTACTGTAGATGGTGCTCCCTGTTAGCTTGTACTGTAGATGGTGCTCCCTGTTAGCTTGTACTGTAGATGGTGTTCCCTGTTAGCTGTACTGTGAGGTGTCCTGCTGTAGTGTGGTCTCCCTGTTAGCTTGTACTGTAGATGGTGCTCCCTGTTAGCTTGTACTGTAGATGGTGCTCCCTGCTAGTAGTGGTTGGTGCTCCCTGTTAGCTTGTACTGTAGATGGTGCTCCCTGTTAGCTTGTACTGTAGATGGTGTTCCCTGTTAGCTTGTACTGTAGATGGTGCTCCCTGCTAGTAGTGGTTGGTGCTCCCTGTTAGCTTGTACTGTAGATGGTGCTCCCTGCTAGTAGTGGTTGTACTGTAGATGGTGCTCCCTGTTAGCTTGTGCTGTAGATGGTGTTCCCTGCTAGTAGTGGTTGGTGCTCCCTGTTAGCTTGTACTGTAGATGGTGCTCCCTGCTAGTAGTGGTTGTACTGTAGATGGTGTTCCCTGTTAGCTTCTACTGTAGATGGTGCTCCCTGCTAGTAGTGGTTGGTGCTCCCTGTTAGCTTGTACTGTAGATGGTGCTCCCTGTTAGCTTGTACTGTAGATGGTGCTCCCTGCTAGTAGTGGTTGTACTGTAGATGGTGCTCCCTGTTAGCTTGTACTGTAGATGGTGCTCCCTGCTAGTAGTGGTTGGTGCTCCCTGTAATAACATAGGTTGACTGCCAGCGTATACACAGTCTGTTATCTGGTCTCTTAATTGAATTAGTGACATTCTCTCTCCTTGAATGTCATGTATAGAGCTGCTGGCACTGTTGAACGTGTGTGTGTGTGTGTGTGTGTGACATGCACTGCGGTAGACGTACTAGCCAAGGCAGCAACGTGGAGTAGGAGAGGAAGGAAGGGGAGGGAGGGAAGGGGAGATGAGGAAAGGGAGGGGAGGAGAGGGGAGATGGAACTTCTAGATAGCTGTGTAGCCACATGTAGACACCTATTGAGCTAGTTGGCCTAGTTCACCCCCCCCCCCCCCCACACACACACCCACCCACCCACACACCAACTACAACCACCACCGCAACCATCACTACCACCACCACAACCATCACTACCACCACTACCACAACCACCACCATCACTACCACCACCATCACTACCACCACCACAACCATCACTACCACCACCACCACCACAACCATCACTACCACCACCACAACCATCACTACCACCACCACAACCATCACTACCACCACCACAACCATCACTACCACCACCACAACCATCACTACCACCACCACAACCATCACTACCACCACCACAACCATCACTACCACCACCACAACCATCACTACCACCACCACAACCACCACAACCATCACTACCACAACCACCATCACTACTACCACCACCACCACCATCACTACTACCACCACCACCACCATCACTACCACCACCACAACCATCACTACCACCACCACAACCATCACTACCACCACCACAACCATCACTACCACCACCACAACCATCACTACCACCACCACAAGCATCACTACCACCACCACAAGCATCACTACCACCACCACAAGCATCACTACCACCACCACAAGCATCACTACCACCACCACAAGCATCACTACCACCACCACAAGCATCACTACCACCACCACAAGCATCACTACCACCACCATCACTACCACTACCACCACCATCACTACCACCACCACAACCATCACTACCACCACCACAACCATCACTACCACCACCACAAGCATCACTACCACCACCACAAGCATCACTACCACCACCACAACCACCACAACCATCACTACCACCACCACCACCATCACTACCACCACCACAACCATCACTACCACCAATTAGCAACAGGAGTGTGGGTATGGGAGTGGCAGTGAGGAAAGAAGATGTGAAAACAGCTTATGAGGAACACTTAATCCCTCCTCAGGTGTGGCAGTAGTCAGGGAGACAAGGTGAACGGGATTCGACTCCGGTACCTCACAATTAGTTATCGACCAACCTAACCTAACACCCCGCGCTGTGTCCTTAGCTCACACCACTGCTACTCTGCTGTGTCCTTAGCTCACACCACTGCTACTCTGCTGTGTTCTGAGCTCACACCACTGCTACTCTGCTGTGTTCTGAGCTCACATCACCGCTACTCTGTTGTGCCCTGACCTCACCACCACAAGCACTGCCTTCATCCTCCCTATCCTCCTCTTCTTCCCATATCCCCTTCCCCTCTTCCTCGTCCACCTCCTCTTCCTCCTTCCCCTCTTCCTCCTCCACCTCCTCTTCCTCCTTCACCTCTTCTTCCTCCTCCTCTCCGTGCCGCCGCTGCCAACGCCAACACAGACGCCAGGGTCCACCTGTGAGACGACTACTCCTCGGGAACACCTATGACTCATTCCTACCACTGCACGCTCTTCACCCTCCCCACCTCTCACTCCCTCCCTCACCCTCTTCACCCCTTCACACCCCTTTTACCACTACTACCACCTCTACTTAACCTTCCTTACACTCCCCCCTTCCCCTCTCCCCCCTTTTCCATACCCCCTCTGCGTCTCTCCCCCCTTTATCTTTCTCCTCCCCCTCCCAGGGATGACTCACAGCGCCACCACTCATATTTGTTTACTTATATGCCCGGTCTGTAGTACCCCCCCCCCCCCTCCCTTCCACCTGCTTGTATGGGGAGGTGTACGTTACGCTGTCTCTTCCCTCCCAGCCCCTCCCCGTGTGTTTATGTGGGGGGGGGGGGGGTGTAAGCGTCTCCCCTCCCTCCCCATCAAGTTGATCGAGTTGTACGAGTGAGGGGGAGGTTTGTCACAGTGCCTTAACCCCACCCCCCCTCCCTCCCTGTCAGGTAATACACCTCTCTCTCTCTCTCTCTCTCTCTCTCTCTCTCTCTCTCTCTCTGACGTGTGTTCAGAGCTCCATAATGTTTAGTTACCCCTCAGGACGTCGCCGGGGGGAGGGGGTGGTAAGTGGTTGTTGCATTATGTAAAGCGATGACGGAGGCCAGACAATGAATCCTGACTCGGAAATTGACAGTGTCACCTTAAAGGGGGAGGGGAGGGAGGTAAGGAAGGTAGGAGGGAGGGTGACGAGGGAAGGAGGAGGGTGAGGGAAGGAAGGAGGAGGGTGACGAGGGAAGGAGGAGGGTGACGAGGGAAGGAAGGAGGGTGACGAGGGAAGGAAGGAGGGGGGTGAAGGATGGAGGAGGGTGACGAGGGAAGGAAGGAGGGTGCAGAAGTAGGTATTTTTGCCATGCTCCTCCGTTGATCGGCCAGTAGACACACATGTCAACCTAACCTAGCCTGGTCAGGATTCGTAAAGATTACTACGTGAAACAATTTTGCCCCCCCCCCCTCACCCTCTCCTCCTTCCCCTCACCCTCTCCTCCTTCCACTCACCCTCTCCTACCCCTCACCCTCTCCTTCCCCTCACCCTCTCCTTCCCCTCACCCTCTCCTACCCCCTCTCCTCCTCTCCATTTCACCCTGGTAGTGGTGTGTGGTGAGCCGAAGGAAGCGGTTTCATTCATAAAAAAAATATATATTCATGTCCTCGTTGAAACAGCACCAGCAGGAAGGGGGTGGGTCAAGATACTACCACCTGCTGTTTGTTTACACCCACACACACACCCACTCCACACACACACACACCCACCCACACACACACACACCCACCCACCCACACACACACACACACACACCCACACACACACACACACTATGGTGGTCTAAGTGAGGCTGTTTGACGTGATCCCTGTTACCTCCTCTTTCTTCCCCTCTTTTCCCTCATTCTTTTCTCTTCTTCTTCCATTCCTTTTCTTATATACTTATCACTTGCATCTCTCATAATTATAGCCAATTATAGTGTAGCCAAACATAGTGTAGCCAAACATAGTGTAGCCAAACATAGTGTAGCCAAACATAGCATCTTGGTAACATCTGCCAATATACTCAACTGTCTTAAACAAATACCAGCTGTTTAAGCAATGCAGCCTAACCACCCCTGCTCCCCCCCCTCCTCCCCCCATGGTATCATTTCCCCCAGACAAAACAACCAACTTGTTTAATGGGGGGAGGAGGGGAAAGGGGGTAGGAAGGAAGGAGGGGGGGAGGGGGAAGGAGGGGGAAGGGCGTCTTTTAAGAGCTCGGGTTTGTTCAGTAAATTTCCAGTCGCGTCAACTATGTGGTGAGATACGCTGTGTGGTTGATAAGATAAGAACCAGAGAGAGAGAGAGAGAGAGTAACACACACACACACTCACAATCTGTCTGTCTGTCGGTTGAATGACTTGGAGGCTGTGAACCGTTCTATAATTAACGTCCTAATGCCCCGGGGATATTTTTTTATTACGTCGAATCAGTCGTTTAAAAATAAATAAATAAAATAATTATTATGGATTTAATTTTCGCTTCTCGGTGTTTGTTGTGGACTTTTATCTTTCAGTTTAATTACCTGCTAGATGGATGGTGGTTTATATAAGGTTAGGTTACGTCAGGTATAGATTAGGTTAAATTATTAATCGCCTTGTGTGTGGGAGGATAAAATCGTCTTTAGTATGATAAAAAGCTCCTAAGTGGTAAACAATGACAGTCTTTGTGTGTTTACCACCCCTTCCGACCCCCACTAGCTACCCCCACCACCCCCCACCAACCAACAACCCCCACCAACCAACAACCCCCACCAGCCCTCCCACCGACCACCACCACTCCCGATCCCCCACCACTCCCGTCCCCCACCACCCACCAGCCCCCCACCACCACCCCCCGTTCCCCCACCACCACCCCCCGTTCCCCCACCACCCACCAGCCCCCATCAGCGACCCCTCTCCCTCACCAGCCCCCATCAGCGACCTCCCTCACCCACCAACGACCCCCAACCAGCCTCCCACACCAGTCCCCCACACCAGCCCCCCACACCAGCCCCTAGTATCAGTAGATAAGTGTTGGTCGAGGCGTTATCACAGTCGCTCTTGGGTTGTAAAGTTACACACACACACACACACGTGACAAACATTTTCTTCCTGGGAGTTAGTTACTACACCCCTCAGTAGGCCTATATATTTATAACGTTTTCTCCCAGCTTAGGCCTACATCTGTAACGTTTTCTCCCAGCTTAGGCCTACATCTGTAACGTTTTCTCCCAGCTTAGGCCTACACCTGTAACGTTTTCTCCCAGCTTAGGCCTACATCTGTAACGTTTTCTCCCAGCTTAGGCCTACACCTGTAACGTTTTCTCCCAGCTTAGGCCTACACCTGTAACGTTTTCTCCCAGCTTAGGCCTACATCTGTAACGTTTTCTCCCAGCTTATAACACCTTAACATTAGACCCTGCTAACTCATATCATTAATAACCATTTGTGCAATTAGACAAGTTAAGTTAATTACTATGTGGATAACTAGACGGTGCCGAGGGGATAGGAAGGAAGGAATTAAAACATTGACCATAATATATACCACTGGATTGGTTGAGAGAGAGAGAGAGAGAGAGTCCTTGAAGAGGTCCTTGCTATAACAGCCTGGGAGAAGAGAGGAGGAGGAAGGAGAGGAAAGAAGGAAGAGGAGAGGAAAAGAGAAGGATGAAGAAAGAGGGAAAGATGAGAGCAAGGAGGGAGAAGGAAGAGAGAGAGAGAGAGAGATGCCAGCGTCTAGTAATTAGATTATAAAGCCTGGGCCAGATACACTGACGATGGTCACCAGGGGGATAAACTTGTCTCGACCAGTCTACTGATGTCCTCGTGATGGGGGGGGGGGGGAGACACAGGGCCACCCCCCCCACAACTCAACCCTCACCATTACAGGACAATCGGGGGGGGGGGGGGGGGGGGGGGGGGGGGGAGGTTAGGGGCCTTTTTTCCTTCACCTAATACCCGCACTCTCCTCTTTTCCTTCCCCTCCCTCCTATTACCTTCCCCTCCTCCCTTTTCCCCTCTCCCTCTCCTCCTTCCCCCCTCTCCTCCTTGCCCCCTCTCCTCCTTGCCCTCTCCTCCTACCCCCTCTCCTCCTTCCCCCCTCTCCTCCTTCCCCCCTCTCCTCCTACCCCCCTCTCCTCCTACCCCCCTCTCCTCCTACCCCGTACACGAGATGTTGTGGGCAGAAGGACCCGCTACAATGGGTGTCTTTACTGTTATTGCTGGTAGTTAAGCCGTCATAGTGGAGAGGGGGGTGGTTTGGTAATTAGAAGGTTGAACGTTAACATTGTCTCGACTAGTCATTAAGAGCGGGGGGGAGAGGGGGGGGGTGTGTTTATCGCCCCCTCCCCCAAAACCAACCAACACCCCCCCCCCCCACCCAAAAACCCCTGCTTAAATGTATGTCTTAATTATGGGGGGATGAGGTTAGGTTAGGGCGGAGATATACTCTTATTATGACACATTGTACCATCCGCCTTCAGCCAGACACCTGCCACCTGTACTACCAGACTAACCGCTGATAACACGTCTCCACCCAATACTGTGTGTCCGTCCGTCCTTTATCTCATCACAAGCTACTTTAAAGGGCTTCAGGGTTTTTAAATCACGGTCATTATCCCTATAACAACAACAATAATAATAATAATAATAATAATGTGATCGCAGAGTGAGGATTGTATTGCTAGAGAGAGAGAGAGATTTACGGAGTCAATAAACCTTCCTCCACTCCCTCGACTCCTTCCTTCACTCCCTCACACTCCTGCCCCCTTGACTCCTTCCTTCACTCCCTCACACTCCTGCCCCCTTGACTCCTTCCTTCACTCCCTCACACTCCTGCCCCCTTGACTCCTTCCTTCACTCCCTCACACTCTTGACTCCTTCCTTCACTCCCTCACACTCCTGCCCCCTTGACTCCCTCCCTCCCTCCCTTCCTAGTTAATATCGTGTTTCTAGATAACAATAGTTTACTAGCTAGACTGATAGACATAGAAAGACTACTAGCTATAGGTAGATAGATAGATAGATACTTAGTGTTAGAGTTTTACGTAATATTAATTAAGCTTTCCTCTGCTGCTTGTGGCCAATTTTTCAGAGTCGTAATTGTTTTGTCGTGGTCTATTGAGTAATGGTCGTGGTTGTCGTGTTCTGATGAAGACGGTAGAGAAATTGTACACATAGTTTAATCCGTTTTTTATTGTATCCCCCTGAGGATTTGTCCCTTCACACCTCCCCGCTAACTTCAAGCCTACGGGGTTAGGTTAGGTTAGGTTGTACATATACTGGGGCTCATTTGGTCTCCGTAATTGGTGATAAAGAAGGTGTCTAGTTAAGGTAGAGTCTCGAGGGTTGTTGAGTTAAGGTGAAGTGTACAGGTGTTGGTGAAGACACTGGGGGAGGCGGCCGGTGGTGAACTGGTCCTGAAGGAGTGAACGTTTTATGGTCGGCATCCGGTGGTGAGTTTGCGACACCGACGGACACGAATTAACGTCATCATACAAATTGACGTAAAGTCTTTGTGTGCCTCTGTGTGCGTGTGTGTGTGTTTACGTGGGTATGTATGTGGGTGTGTGCTTGCGTTTATGTATGTGTGTGCTTGCGTGTTTGTGTGTGCGTGTGCTTGCGTTCATGTGTGTGTGTTGTTGTCTCACACTTAGCTCCCAACCCGGTGTAATCAGAGACAGTCAGTGACGTCACGGGTTTATTTTTAGCTCATCTTGGTAACTCGTCTTAGACCCATTTCTCTCCCGACACGTGTTGGCTGCCCGGCCCGGGGGTTACCTGAAGAATAGTCACCCCAGCTAAGTTCACCAGATGATTAAACCCCTTAATCTAACCCACCCCACTAATCTAACCCACCCCACCAACCTAACCCACCCCACCAACCTAACCCACCCCACCCCACCAACCTAACCCACAGTAAAGCTCTGCAATATTTATCTTAATTGGACAGTGTCAAACAGAACTGAATTAGGAACTTGATCAGGAACTTTGGTCTATGGTGAATTCACACACACACACACACACGCACGCACACACACACAGTCTCCCTCTCTTTCAAACACAATGATTTTAATCCTCAAAAGAAAGCCATTTGAAAATTTATATGAATGTCTTGTTAGAAAGCCATTGAAGTTGAGTAGGAAATAATAATAGAAAGCTAATGAAGTTTAGTAAATAAAAAGTGATGATTGATGGAGTCTATTAGAAAGTTAATGATGCTATTTAGAAAGTTAATGACTCACCTTATTAGAAAGTTAATGAAAGTGTTTAGAGAGTTTGTAATAGAACCACAGGATATAGAATGTTGATAATTGAAAGATATGAAGAAAATTGATGATGGAATTATAAAGGAAAGTTGATGAGGTAAATAAAGTTTAATATTGTGTGAAATATACAGTAATGCAGTAGAAAGTTCAGAGAGAAAGCCTCATGAGGAGAGGGAAGTCCGTTATATGGAGAGAAGTCCGTTATATGGAGAGAAGTCCGTTATATGGAGAGAAGTCCGTTATATGGAGGTTTTGCTGAGTTGAAGGGGATGGTGTGGGTGTCAGGTGCATTGGCGGGGGGGGGGGGGGGGGTCACTTGGGGGGATTTTAAATGAGGGTGCAGGTAATGCGACCCCTCCTTCCCCTTCCCTCCCTCCCTCCCTCCCTCCCCCTTCCCTTCCTCCCCCTCTCCTTCCCTCCCCCTCTCCTTCCTCTCCTTCCCCCTTCTTCCCTCATTCATCACCAATGCACCTGCAGATGGATCTTACTGCTGCAGATACTTTCATCCTGTGTGTGTGTGTGTGTGTGGTCTCGATAAGTTAAGCCAGGTATGAGGAAGGGAGGGAAGTCAGGTGTGAGGGACCCTGACACCAATTATAAGTTGTTTACCTGATACTAAGCTCATATACCCAGTTCCCCCTTCCTTCCTTCCTTCCTTCCTTCCTTCGTTTCTCTCGTCTCATCACCCTCCCTCCTCTTTCCTTTCACTTTTCTTCCCTCTCTTTCTCTCTCCCTCCTCTCCCACCTCCCTTTCTCCCCCGTCCCCCACCTCCCCTTCTCCCCCCTCCCCACCTCCCTTTCTCCCCCTCCCCCACACACGTACGTATTCGGATATATGGGCGTGACTGTGAGTGTGGGCGTGGAGTCTGAGATGGGTATGGGCGAGACATGTCTGACCCGACCTGGGTATAAAGTGTGGGTACGGCAGGCACCTCTCTCTCTCTCTCTCTCTCTCTCTCCTTTCACATTTGACAGAGCAGAGCATGTGTGTGTAAGAGAGAGAGAGGTTCCCACGGTGTGCCTCTCACTGTGTTGTGGTGATCATGGGTCGTGTTACACAGCCTCTCTCACTGGGAGGCTGAGGAAGGGAGAGAGCAGGTGGGGTTGAGCAAGAACTATCAGAACACAGCTGTGGGGGGGCAGAAGACACCTGTTGTTATCAAGGACCCGCTGGAGGGTGAGGCTTTGGTCCTGCCCACACCCAGCCCCTCACACACCCACCCCCTCACACACCCAGCCCCTCACACACCCACCCCCTCACACACCCACCCCCTCACACACCCAGCTCCTCACACACCCACCCCCTCACATGCTAACAGCAACAATTAGACCGTGCAAGCTGACAGTCTCGAGATTTTAGCTGGTTTGTTCTTCATGGATCTTTGTTGTAGAGAGAGAGAGGGAGAGAGAGAGAGAGAGAGAGAGAGAGAGAGAGAGAGAGAGAGAGTGTGTGCGCGCGCGCGCTACCCAACCTGTCTGTCAGTGGCCCTGCTGATTTAAGATGGCCCTTCGTTGGCAATTGGTAGTTGTGTTGCTGCTAAGGTAAAGGTTTTGTTTGGTTAAGATCTCATCTGATTTAGTTAGGTTAAGTTAGTATACTATGTGGTGTTGGGTAGACTGTGTGTAGTGTTGTGGATATTGTACAGGGTCTCTCATAAGACTCACTCCATATGGGTTTTTTTATCAGGAATTATAGCAAATTACTGTACCTGTAGATGAGAGAATTGTAAAATCTCTGTGTTTTTGTTGACCTGAAAAAGAATAAAAGAAATTGGGGTGAAAGAACATTAGCATCACTGTGGTTTTTGCGACCTTTACAAGTTTATTGTGGGTTATATGTATTCAACACTGAGTTAATGTGTACTCTTGGTAAGTATTCGGTGCAGTACTATGTATTATCTAGTGACGGTGAAGATCTTACATGTACTGTATACGTATAGACGCTTAATGTATATGATATGTACTGTACAGTACTGTAAGTATAACATTGAGTATTTATGTACAAGTACTTCCAGAATAACACAAAAACACCAAAATCGCACCTCAGAACTTATAGTTGGCGAGTAATTAGCATTGAAAAATGTCTTTATAATATTCCAAGCATTATTACAACCACTAATTTCCCTGCAATTGAATCTTGAACCATAGATTTGGAATTGGCATGTGCAGGAGTGCCTATACAGTACTGAGATTTTCAACAAAGCCTAAATTTGGGACCAAATTATCAAAAATGTATGCCTTAAAGCCTTATACCATAGTAATTTTTTGACCAAATTAAAGTTTTCTCTCGGAATTGGGAGTTAAGGGGTTTATCTAATGGAGATCTATATCATTATGTAAGAGGCTAGGGTATGTGTACAGTACTGAGGAGAGACAACATGCATGGGGTTACATCCATTTGTCTTTTTCTTTTATTCCCGTCTGTTATTATAATGCTTGACTGTACTACTCAAGTCTTTTTCCCTTTATATCACACAAGTGAACAAATGTTGCATTTTTTGTTTCTCACTGTAAGTTATTCTGAATGCTGTTGTGTATTTTACATTAGTTTAGGGATGATTGTAATAGATCATCACTCACCGTCGGTACTATTAAGATGACGAGTCAATGGACCACATGAAGGTACAGCCTCTTCCTCCCCCAACATATTTCACCTGATGATTTAAACCCTCTATTGTTAACTTAGGGGAGGGATGAGGGGGAATTAGGTGAGGTTAGGTTTGGTTAAGGTAGGTTAGAATTAGGATGTTTTAATCATCTTTTTACCAGGTTAGGAAGACTTTGTACAGTACAGTATTATAATACAGCATAGTAAAAATACCATCATCTTTAATGTGTTAGTAGTGTTATAATGATGAGGTGGTGGTGGTAATACAGGTACCTATCCCTTCATACTCCTGCTTCACCTTATGGCCACTTAATTATCTCTTTTATCACTGTGATGATGTGTGATAATCTCGGCCAATGAAGGGAAATACTTGCTTCATACTGTAAACAATTGAAAAGTAAAGTGGCTTGATAATTTTTGCTTTGTGTCAGTGTGGAGTCCAATGTAATGTCTTGCGTACTCTTCCTTGCAGGTTTCTCACCGTAAGGGCCTACCGCACGTTATATACTGCCGAGTGTGGCGGTGGCCCGACCTACAGAGCCACCACGAACTGAAACCCCTCGAGCACTGTCAGTATCCTTTCTCAGCCAAGCAGAAGGAGGTGTGCATCAACCCCTATCACTACAAGAGAGTGGAAAGTCCTGGTGAGTGCTCATTTGCTGTTCCTTGAGTGAGTGAGTGTGTGTGTCTCTGTCTATCTATCTCTATAGTATGTATCCTGTTATCTCTTCCGCAGCATTGTGAAGATTTGTATGTGTAAGTGTGGGCTTCCACCTTAAGGTGACTATCATAAGAAGAGAAAAGGCTCATCACTGTCACAAAGTTTATATAGTATAGTATATATATTTTTTAAAGAAATTTAGGATGTTAGAAATCAAGAGATAACTAGAAAAGTAAACTGCATTGACGGAAGTGTTACTAAATTTATAATTTTTTTATTTTAATTGTCAATTTATAAGAAGATTATGGTACAATAAGTCCTCGCTTAACGTTGGCCTAGACAAAGTTGTTTCGTTATAACGTTCCTACTCTTTAGGTACCCATGATTCCGACAACGTTGTTTAACAACCCGACCGATTTGTTATAACGTTGTGACTCAACATGGACTACTTTGTATGGCGCGCCACCCTCTCTCATCTTGGCGTGCTACGCTCTCTCATGGAGCGTCCCCAAGCGTTTTCTCCCCAGTCTTTGTTAAGCTTCCGCAGCGTTTCCGTGCTTAAGTGTTTTTGCTATAAATACTGTACTGTAAGCATTCGAAATGGCTCCCAAGCGCCCATCAAGTGTTAGTGATGCTAGATTTGTGAAGAAGCAATGCAAGACCATTAGCCTTGCTACGAAAATGGAGGTTTTAAACCGTTTGAGAAAGGTGAACGTGCTGTGGACATTGGTGTAGCGTTAGGCTTAACCCCCACAACAGTGCGTACTATCAGGACCAGCACAGACAACACTAAGGCTAGTGCTGGAAGTGGTACTTCTATGAGTGCAACAAAGACAAGTAGTGCTCGAAGTTCTGTGGTTTTCTATAAAAATTCCATTGAATTTATGCATATGTAGTGTATTTTATGGGGCAAAGGGAGGCTGGGGAATGTAACTTGCGTATTTTATCTATTTCTTACAGGGAAAATTTATTCCACTAATGTTGTTTCTGTTGACGTTGTGTTTTACAAGAACGTAACCACGACATTAACCAAGGACTTCCTAGTTAATAAGAATATTTATTGGTTGTACAGTCTTGAGGAAGGTATTGAGTTTAAAGCACTGTACTGTACGGTATTGTCATCCTTCAGTATATATTACTGTAGTACTTTATAACTGTTAGGACCAGTTACATCTCTGTTTATGTATTTTATCTATAGTTTTGTGTTAAAGTGTTTTAAGATAGAAATTCCATTTTGGGTGACTACAGTACAGCATAATGTGGCTTAAGCAGATACTCTGCTAGATGTATACATAACTCTGCTAGATGTATACATACTCTATGTATAAATCAATAGACTGATCATCATTTTTAGTTCTTATCTATAATTCTATTAATTTTGGTATTTTATTTTCAGTTTTGCCGCCAGTGTTAGTTCCTCGACACTCCGAGTTCGCCCCCGGGCACTCGCTCCTGACGTTCCAACAGCAAATGCCAGAGCCCATGCCCAACAACGTCTCCTTCTCCCAGAATGGCTTTGTCCATTCCTCGATGGGTGGAGTATCACACTCACAGATAGGGGCAGGGAATCTGACCAGTATCAACCAGCCTCCCTCACCAGTGGGCAGTGTTGTCAGCCCCACCAGCCAGAGCCCACACAGTCCATATGGAAGTATTACAAGTAAGTGAACTGTGGTTGGGAGAGCTGAAACACATCATATGCCATGTGAACCTTTAATTACTGATCATGGAAAAGTCCTCTAACACACACACATATAAGGGATTTTACCCATGACAGCTTCCATCAGCAGACAGCAATGGTAGACTTAAGACTCAGACATAATGCTGGACTAAGAGAGAAGATCTTACCCCCTCATGGTTCCTTCTTAACAAACAACATTAGTGTAGCTAGGCCTGTCCACTAATGGGAGTAATGCACTAAATAGATGTTCCAGTAATGGCAGGTTTTACAGCACAGGGTCCCCGGGTTATGAACGAGTTCCGTTCCTGAGGACATTCTCAAGTTGAAAATGAATGCAAGTTGGGACACATGCTATGGACATACAGTACTTACATAACAATGCTTAAAATCCCTTTATATCATAGCTTAAGTCCTTATATACATCTAAAATCACTTAATATAAGAAAAAAGAAGAAATAGAATGACGAACTGCAGTAAATGAAAGTAAAAAATAAGTCATTAGAAAAATAAAATACCTGTACTGTAATTTTAAAGTTTAACGTCGTTCGTACCGGCGGGCGTTTATGAGTCATGGTCTCCCTATATAGAAGATAAGCTGTCAAATTCAATCAATTTCTTTCTTTCTCTAGGTGGTGGGAGTTTAAGTGGCCTGAACCAACCTCCATCTCCAGTTGTCAGTCCTGCCAGCCAGAGTCCCCACAGTCCTTATGGCAGTATCCCGGGTCAGTACAATATACTTAAGCTTCTTTTTGAAGAATATTCCATTGTGTGACATTTAAACATTACAGTAATGACCTTGGGATTACTTGAAAATTAGCCCCCCCCCCCCCAGATTAAGTTTGTTTCACCTTCAGATTAACCATCTTAATGCTAACCCAACCTAAGCCTACCGGTAATCTTCACCCCCCTCCCCCCATAGGTAGAGTTGGGGTGTTTAATCATCAGGTGAAATAAGCTGGGGCAGCTAATCTTCAAGTAATTTAAGTACAGTATTATACTCATGTAAATTGTTTTCTAATAGTAATTTATTTTGTAAGATATCGTGTTTTCAAGAATGGATGTTGTTTGTGCATTAACTATGAGTTTTTCCCCCTCAAAGCAGATACTCCGCCACCAGCATATAGCCCGAGTGAAGACATAAAGCAGAACCAGACGGCAGATACTCCCATGGACACTGTTCCTGTTGGTACCATTATAAATCCAAACGTTACACCTGTCACCTACCAAGTAATTATTGTAACATTTTAATGTGTGTGTGTGTGTGTGTGGTCCTTAATATTTGATAATATAGGTACGTATATATTTTTAAGTAAAATATTATGGTTGAAATATGATTCATAATGATTAATTAACAGAATTATATGTCCTAATAATGTGTATCCTTTCAGGAACCCACCTTTTGGTCCAGTATAGCGTACTATGAGCTGAACAACAGAGTAGGCGAAGTGTTTCATGCCCAGACACATTCAGTCATTGTTGATGGCTTCACAGATCCCAGTAACAATTCAGAGAGATTTTGCTTAGGCTTACTCTCCAATGTTAACCGCAATTCTACTATTGAAAACACAAGAAGACACATTGGTAAAGGTAGGTTATTTACCTTTAATGTGTTTATATTTTACTGTACCACACGAAATACTGTAGGTGACACTCAGAGGAGAATTAGTGTTTCCTCTTTTTTCCCCTTTTCAGGTGAGGGAATCACAACCAACTAACGAAGATGACAGAGGTATTAACACTGGAGGAAAGTCTGTGTTTAAATTTCATATAAGGATAGCCAGCTGCTACATTCTGGTCAAAATAATTTAATCGGCATCACCCAGGCATGTGGGCATTGTCGATTAAATTGTCTTGTCACTGATCGGTGTGTGGCCTTTGGCTCTCCTTACATGATTATTAAACTGAATTTTTCCTCACATGATAAAGAAACAAAAAAAGAGATTATTAACTTTTTCATGGTGTGTGAGCTGTAAGATCTGTACATAGTTTGACAATTAAGTTCTTGAACACTTGCTACAGGCGCCAGTACATACAGTACTTTACTGAGGATCGGTTCCCTTCAAAGTCTTCCCCTTACGTTGCTATACACAAACGTTTCTTCCACCCCTGGAAACTCTTCTGGAATTCACTTTCTGAATGGCTTTTTATAGCTGCTGTCGTGTTACTCTTGAATGTCATCCACATCTTGAACATGCCTCCCCTTGATGTGTATCTTCAGAGAAGGAAATAGAAAAAAGTCACATGGAGCCAGGAAGGAGGGTGTTCCAGTAAGATAATTTGTTTCTCGGCCAAAATCTGCCGCTCAACCAATGCCGTGTGTGCTGGAGCATTGTCATGATGGATGATCCACTTGTTTCCAGCAAAAAGTTCTGGGCTTTGTCTAACTTTTTCTGCGAATCTTTTAAGCATGTTGAGATAGTAAAACTGGTTCACACACTGCCCTGGGGGAACAAATTTTTTCGCTGTTTTCCTCAGTCCTGCTCGTTGTTGGTCGTCCTTCTCTGTCATAGTCTGTCACGTGTTCTCTTCCCTCAGAAAATCTCTTAATGCACTTGTAAACTGATGTTTTCTTTAGTGCATTATCCCCATAAACTTGGGTTAACATTTTCCAAATTTCAGGTCCAGTTTTCCCCAGTTTCATGAGAAACTTGATATTCATTCTTTGTTCTAAAATAATATCTGCCATTATCGCGACAAAACACTCTTAATACAATAACTGCCACTGCACATGTCCGACTTGCTCGAGATCGGCAACACAACTAGGGGAAGTAAGAGAAGGGATCAAGGTCATGCGCATGCCACTCACACTCGATACAGTGCTGCCGCCTGTTGAGCCACCCGGCGAGTTCTCAAACTTACTGTGAGTGTCGGATCTCGTATATTGGGGGTTTATGTTAATTAATCTCTTAATACAACTTCAGACTGTGAGATAAAGTAATTAGATGATGATTGTCTGCTTGTGCACCACCAACTGGACAGGCAAGTGACTTATTAAGAATGTTGTAAATTAATTAACTTGGCCCTTGCAGGAGTCCACCTCTACTACGTAGGCGGGGAAGTATATGCAGAATGTTTGTCCGACTCTGCTATCTTCGTCCAGTCTCGAAACTGTAATCACCATCATGGCTTCCACCCATCTACCGTATGCAAAATTCCTCCTGGATGTTCACTCAAGATCTTCAATAACCAAGAGTTTGCCCAGCTTCTCTCTCAGAGTGTCAACCATGGCTATGAAGCAGTGTTTGACCTCACTAAAATGTGTACAATCAGGTAGAAAACTTTATAAGTAACAAGTAAAATTTGAACTTTATTATGCGACTTTACATAATGACTGAGCATACTGTTACATTTATAAAGTAATGTTGTTGATGTATAATTCAGCTTACAAAATCTGCCACAAGTATACAGTATTGACCATAATATTTGTTTGCAAGTATTGTTATTGAGAATAGTTAAGTGAAATGATGTTTTTAATGCTCTTTTTTTTTTTTTATTCTTTTTCCAGGATGTCATTTGTAAAAGGTTGGGGAGCAGAATATCACCGACAGGATGTCACCAGCACACCATGCTGGATTGAGATCCACCTTCATGGACCTTTGCAGTGGCTGGACAAGGTGCTGACACAGATGGGTGCACCCAACGACCGCATCTCTTCAGTTTCCTGAGTCCAGCTGGTGTTTACTACATGTATCCCATCACAGCAGCATAACTCATGTGTCTCTTGCTCCAACTACACACTTGCCCCTCACATTCTAATTGTCAAGTTATCTCATAACCTAACCTAACAGCATTTGTACTCTTGTGTCCCATTTTGTTACGTTAAAGTATGCCATTGCTATTTAGTTTCTTGTGCAGTGACCTCTGTATTTCCTGCATCACACAATGTGATAACAGCCTTATAAATTGGGGGCTTTCAAACTCAAGTCTGTTTCAGATTCTTGTGTCATTTACATGAGATATTTTAAGCCATATTCCAAATTGTTCACTTCAGCTGTGAGTTCTAGTCATCACAGTACAGTATGATGGAGCACCTTTGTATGCACCTCAAGTTTTGTTTTGTCCATGTACAGTACTTTGGTTGGATACAATAATGAATACTCCATCTCAATTAATTGTTCAAGATAATTTGCACAAATTTATGGACAGAGGCTGTTCTACAACATTGGAAAATTACAAGTGGTAGTACAGTATTGTACAACTTAATGCTGGTTAGGATCAGATTGCATGTATAAATCTCTTTGTGTGTGGGTCACTAACTTACTATGTTTTAAGGTATTAGGAAAAAGAAATTAGACAATTTTATTGATTGCTCTTGAGTCTTATTTGGGGTGATGTCATTCATGGCATTAGTTAAGAGAGAGGGATCAGTGAAAAAACAAATCAGTGTGGACTCGTATATGCCCCTCCCCTTTTCATAACTTCACCTGTGTCCTGTCACATAATAAAAAAATGTTATTGCAGTAAATACAGAAATAGCGAATGGCTATGTACAGGAGATGGGATCCAAGTATGCTGTACTGTAATAGCCATTCTTGTATGTTGTTGTGGATCAGAGAGTAAAGTAGGTGTTCATACCTAGAAAGATGCCTTTGGATAATAATACATATATAGTATGAGTGCACTGATCACTCATACTTTCATTAGGTTTGCCTATAACTGTACTGCAAAGACAGGATTTTATAATTATGGCTTATGGTTAGAAATTACTCATAATACATTAGGTTACCAAATGTGTTGTGCGTAATGTCCTTTACCAGTCACACTGTTGGTCTGGAGATTAAGTGACTGGGCCACCCTGTATCATACTGGCAATAAGCTTACAGAGGAGAATAAATTAAACTCAACAATTTATGAAGAGTTAATTTCTTAACTTGCATTATATGTTGGTCAAAAGTTAAACACCAAGTGAGTGACAGCTGTTGTGCTCAAATATTCAGCAGGACTTTAGTATTTATTTTGTTTTTGTGAGACCATCAGTTTGGTGCAGTAGCCATGCTTGTGTCCACACACAGGTTGAGGATGAACTGGGTGGAGAAAATATGCTGGTTTCACTTGTGAGTTTCAGTCCATAATACTATCCCAATAAGTGTCCAGTTACGGCATCCTTAAGTGACATTGAGGCATGAAAATAACAACATGTTTTAGGTGTGAGTATGATCACTTTTGTTCTATATGGTTACAGTATACAGTACAAATGTTTAGGCAATTAAATCATCTTCCTCTCACCATCATTGTCTTAAGCAGCAATCTGTTCCATAAATTTTAGTAAAATTTAGTTAACCTCCTTGTTTGCTGTAACTTCTATGCTACAAATGTGCTTCAATTATTAATCAGCACTGAAGTCAAGTTATAAGATGTTAAAACAAATCAAAATTGATATAGCTCAATAATCATATTTACAGTACAGTATATAGACTGTTGAAGAAGTTTGTAAAATTTATCAGGGCTCTAGTTAGCTCAGTAGGAGTATGTAGTGAGGTAGCAGGGATATTCGTCAATTTGCTTTGGCTATTTATTGATGCAAAAGTTTGTGTATGTATGTTAAATACAGGTTGCACTCGTCACAAGGTCAACGCTAATATCACACAAATTAGTCTGTGCCTGTTATGGTTTTTTGAATACCGTCCAAAGTTGAAAGGTAAAATTTTTATGAGAATGTGGCATTATAAGATGAAAGTAGGAAAACTAGTAGGATGTATTAGTCCCTCTGTTGTTACCGGTGAGATAACTAAATACTCAAAGGACTTTCAGTGTACGATGTATGAAAATATTGTGTGTAGGCAATGTTACTTTTCATACCTGAAGGAAATATTGGTTATTTCCCCCATGAAACAATTTTTCATTGTATTACAAGAAGGGATCTCATATTTTTCTTCCATGACTTTTCATAAAACACATCATTCAGGAACATCAAATTTGGATTTAATGATTTTCATTTCAACATAGAGATAAGTGTCTTGTTATGTCCATCCAGCAACAATATGAAATACAGGTAGACTGGAAAGGGTCCTTCACACTGCAGGTTTGGTGTCTGAGCCAACAACGTTATGACAAAACTCACATTGATAATAGAATGTTTGCCTGTTTATCCAGTACAGTAATTGTTTTAAGATTCATGTTACTGCTGTAGAACATAAACTGAAAAGTATAAATACAGTTGCTCAATAAAAATATGTAATGGAATTGATTACAAAAGCTATGAGTAGTGCTCTTGAGCAGCAGAATTCTTTGACTGAAGCAAGTTGCTCCCCGAAGTAAATTGTTAATTTCCAATCTTAAAAAAAGAATTAACTTTACAGTGCAGTGCCGTGTATCTTATGTAAAGCAGGGTGTTATAGGGTGCCCTTATAAAGTTATTCAGCATTTCCTCAATTTAACTTTAAGTAATTACACAGTAATGTTGCTACAAGTCTTAAATGACAGTTTTATCAATCATCAAAGATAGTTTTGTTAAATTTTGCTACTGTACCGTTTATCTTGCATCTCACTAGAGCACTTTATTGACTACACCTCAAGTGTCTGTTGGTCATAAAAATCATCTACTTTTGTGAAATTGAGAAACAGCTTTCAAAGACATTATTGATTAGGAATCATTTAGTGGGCTGGATATTTACCCCTGATCCCCAAATTAGTAATACTGTACAGGTAATTATTAAACCTTCATTATTAGATTTGTACAATCTCAAGGAATTGCCTCGATCCAATACTTCACCAAGAATGGGATTGTAAATTCAGGTGTAGAGCCATGATGTTGGGAAACATATCTCAATGAAGTTTATGAAAATGACAAGGTTAGGTACAGTGGTCATGTTAACAATTTTGGTAAACACTAACCTCAACCCATCACTCAAAGGTCCTAGTGGTACCTACCGGTACTTCATGTTGAACAAAATGTGCCACACACCTTGCTAGATGTTTTCCCAAATCAGATTTCTTAATTTTTGCACAATTTTTTTTTCTAAAAAGAACACCTGAAAAAATAACCCAGCAATTTGTTATGATATTACTCAGTTGATATTGATGTAAGAGTTTTTCATGCAGTTTAGATACAGGCTGGCACTTTCATCAGGTACTTGCATACTACTGGGATATTTTATTAAAACTGTGCCAATCAAAAGAGGTATTGTAAGCAGTAAGGCAAAAGAAGGAGATTCAGTTGCCATGAAAATGCTCATAATTTTCTGTATGATTTCATGCTATAATACTGCAGAATGAACCCATTTCAGCGGAGTTGTCAAAAGGTACATTATAGTACAATAGTTGTAATGTATCGGTTACGATTATATTATCCTGAGTGTGTACATGTTTGAACTAGGATCAGTGTAGGCATTATGTTGCCAAGGAGTGAAAAATGTACAGTTACTCATTGTGAGTCAGCACAGGTGGTTGTTGTGCCTGTTTCCTGTCAAATTCAACAGGATTTTCATGATAAGGTTATGAGTTGGTGGATATTGTAAATAACTAGTATCTCTGGTCTGTTCCAAAGCTTTGTGACCTCGTGCGAAGGTTACATTTGGGATAGTATTGGGGAGAAGTTGGTAGTATTTATTATATTATAAATTGAATGATTTTGTATTACATTTTTATTATTATTAATGGTATTTTAGTTATTGTGCAAACTTTCAAGTAAAATAGTTATCACCCACAAGAAAATATGTCTAGGATTACATTTTTTTTACAAGGAATACAGCGCATTTAGTTTATTTTTGTGCTATACCAAGGTTGCCTGAAAACACCATTTTTTTGTACTTTTTTGTTGTTAATGTGAAGTTATACAGTATGAACCATTTATACAAATGTAAAGACCAACACACAGTTTAACACTACCAAGAGAGTAAACAATAGTGAACAGATGGATTCATTACCAGTGAATGAGATGACTGTATATTGTGTTGACAGCTGCACACCACA
Organism: Homarus gammarus; assembly: GCA_958450375.1. Lineage (NCBI taxonomy): Eukaryota > Metazoa > Arthropoda > Malacostraca > Decapoda > Nephropidae > Homarus > Homarus gammarus. The sequence goes on from CAUDMG010003229.1 coordinate 430,398, forward strand.
TTGATTTATACTCTATACTTATACTCAGATAGTTTATATAAATTCAGTCCAGATTCCTGGTCGGTTGATAATACTGTATAGTGATAATTGTAAGGCACTGGGCAAGACTCCTTACTGTACAGCATAGTATTGGTGTTAGTATCTGATTTTTATCAACTTTACACGGTAAATTTATTTTTGATCAAATTATATCCTGAGTTACTATTATTGTTTCCTAAAATTGTGCAAATTACTGTAAGAAATAGATGCAATTCACAATTATTTTTTAATTATTTATAAGAGTATTTCGTTTCTCATAGTGAACAAAAAAAAATCTATCTTTGATGTTCCTTAAATGTGGAATTGTTTGTAAAAATCTGGACCATTATGCTTGTATGTGATATATTACTTCTAAATTTTTCATGGTTTTACTTAATCGTGACATGTAGAGCCAAGCTACCTAGTTGTGCAATAAGTGTTGCCATAATTTTGAATACTGCTGTAACAGACCAATGAATGGTAAAATATTTTAATTTCATGCAGTTGTCATTGTGTGATGTAATTGTAAGGAAATAAAATCATGTTTCTACATCTATTGTATGTTATTTTTTTAATGTCATTGAATAGGAAATAACAAATGCTATGATATAAATGTAATGAAAGTAAAAAAAAATTGTATACAGAAATTCCATAAAACATCCAATATGAACACAAAACAAATAGTTAAGTTTGTGGATAGTTAAATAGTAAATTGTTAGGAAATACTTTTTTGGAGTGAGAGTTGTGAAATATTGCATCAATTTGCTAGAGAGTGTTGTGACGGCACAGAGTATGAGCTCATTCAAGACCAGACTTGACCAACACTGGCACAGGTACAGATACATCCCAGAGTCAGTACTTGCCAACAGTGTTTAACAGAGAGGCAGTAGATGCCCATTACTTGCCAACAGTGTGTAACAAAGAGGCAGTACATGCCCAATACTTGCCAGCAGTGTGTAGCAGAGAGGTAGTACATGCCCAATACTTGCCAGCAGTGTGCAGCAGAGAGGTAGTACATGCCCAATACTTGCCAGCAGTGTGTAGCAGAGAGGTAGTACATGCCCAATAGCTGCCAGCAGTGTGCAGCAGAGAGGTAGTACATGCCCAATACCTGCCAGCAGTGTGTAGCAGAGAGGCAGTACATGCCCAATGTTTGCCAACAGTGTGTAACAAAGAGGTAGTACATGCCCAATACTTGCCAACAGTGTGTAACAAAGAGGCAGTACATGCCCAATACTTGCCAGCAGTGTGTAACAGAGGCAGTACATGCCCAATACTTGCCAACAGTGTGTAACAAAGAGGTAGTACATGCCCAATACTTGCCAACAGTGTATAAGAGAGGCAGTACATGCCCAATACTTGCCAGCAGAGACATGACTGACTGCCCAAAAGGCTAACAGACCAATTAGTGGCAAATAGGATGAGTGCCGGTAAATTATAATCAAAATATATTTTTTACTTAATACACATCTGGCCATTAGGAGCATCAGTGACCCTAGAGGCCAACCCAGGGGCTCTTTCAAGGGTGGCGGCGACCCCAGGGGTGACGAAACTCCCAGGGGCCTTCCCAAGGGAGGCGGCGCCCCCAGGGGTCTTCTCGGGGACGTTGATGCCCCTAGGAGCCCCCCAGGGTTCCTCACAAGGGTGATGGCGACCCTAGGGGCCCTACCAGGTACGGCGGCGATCCCAGGGGTCCTCCCTGGGGCAGCGGCGACCCCTGGGGTTCTCCCAGGGAATTCGGCGTCCCCAAGGACCCTCCCAGTGGCGGTGGTGACTACAGGAATCCTCCCAGGGGCCCTCCCAGATGTGGTGGCGCATTTAGGGGCTGTAGCGATCCCAGGGGGCTTCCATTGGGCGACAGAGACCCCGTGGGCCCTCCCAGTGGCGACGGTTACCACAGAGGGTCTCTCAAGGACGGCGGCGCCCTCAGGGGCCCTCCCTCATGCTGCAGCGACCCCAGAGGCTCTCATAGTGGCGGCGTTTACCACAGGTGACCTCCCAGGGGCGGCGGCACCCCCAGGGGCCCAGCCAGGGTCGGTGGCGGCCCAGGGGCCCTTAGAGGGGCAGCAGTGCCCCCAGCGGCCAACTGGTGGGCCCTCCCAGGGGCGTTAGCAACGCCTGGGGCCCAACCAGGGCCGTCGGCTTGGTGGTGGTGTCGTACATATTGCATACGTCCAGCAAAACCTTACTTATCTATGATATGTGGACTAAAATGTAAATTCACCAAATTACAGCCAATAGGAGAACAAAGCAGTTAGTCAGTACAACACCCCAACTTATGTTTTCCGTTTGGATATTTATTCTCCTTGACATTGTTCATCATGATACTGGAAATGCGATGGGCGGTGTATTTATTTAACATCATATCTCCCATTGCTCTGAATAGGGCAAAAACAACTGCTCCCAGAGGACCCTAAAAGGGCAGTGCTCCGATGGTCGCCGCCGCTTCTGAGAGGGCCCCGGGGGTCGCCGCCGTCCCTGGGAGGGTCTGTGGGGCTGATACAGCTCCTGGGAGGGTCCCTGGGGCGCCGCCGTCTTTGAGAGGGTCCATGGGGGCGCTGCCTCCCCTGGGAGGGTCCATAGGGGTGCCACCACCCCTGGAAGGGTTCCTGGGGGCGTCGCCGCCCTTAGGAGGATCTCTGGAGGCGCCGCCGTCCCTAAGGGGGTCCCTGGGGGCACCTCTAACCCTGGGAGGGTTGGTGAGTGCGATACTGCTCCTGGGAGGGTCGCTGGGGGCCCTGCTGCCCTTGAGAGGGTCCCTGGGGGCACAGTCGCCCCTGAGAAAGTTCCTGAGTGCGCCGCTGCCTCTTGGAGGGTCCCTTGTGGCGCAGCCACTCCTGAAAAGGTCCGTGGGGGCGCCACCGCCTCTGGGAGGCCTCCTAGGGGCACCACCGACCCTGGCCGGGCCTTTGGGGTAGCAGCCGCCCCTAAAGAGGACCCCCTGCAGGCGCCGCTACCCTTAAAGAGAGCCTCTGTGGGTGCAGTCGCCCCTAGGCGGGCAATTGAAATTTAAGTGCCCTAAAAAATGAAAATTTAATCATGTTTACCATAGAAAATATTGACCATTTTCTGTATACGAACAGAAAACAAGCATTTTTAATGGTAAACTATTATAAATTCTTAATAAAAATAAATAGACACAAAATAATGTTAATTATTCAATAGATTTATCAATTATGTTTATGTTTCAATTAAATTTAAATTGTAAATAAAATTAAATTAATTAACCAATGTCAGTAAATTTACAAACTCTTCGCAAGTAAAACAAATAGCATAAAAAACTCCAGGTTATATATATTAGTGAAAAGTTTTATGTATATTTAAGACAGGTTTACGTGTTAGTATTGTTATTTTTCAACTCGTAAAATTTCTTTAAATGCTATTTAATAGCATTAAAACATTGACATATGTGACAGAACTGTATCAGAGTACTGTACTGGTATTTGCTGGTCGGTGACCACAGTTCTCCACTCTAAACGTAGTCGGGATGTTTTCACTTATCTCCAAGATTCTTATTTTTTGTCTCCGGTGACTCGGTCTCTGCCTTTTTCCAGCTCTCCTCCCCTCAACTTTACGCATTAACATTTGTTATTCCCTTACCCCTAATTATATGGCTAAAGTATCTCATTTTTCCTTTTCTATACAACTTCTAGGGGAACTTGATGAAATTTTCACTTTTCAGAAGACACTAACATAAATTTCACGCACCTTTTTTGTCCGCAAACACTACCTTAAATATTGTAATTCTTTATTACGTTATATCGTAACACTATACTTTGTGGCCAGATGTGTGTTAAGTAAAACATATATTTTGATAATAATTCACTTTATCCTCTTTGTAACTAATCAGTCCGTTAGCCTTTTGGTCGGTCGGTCATGTATGTTATGCATTGTACGCATGAACTGCCTCTCTGTTACATACTGTTGGCAAGTACTGGGCATGTACTGGCTGTTTATTATGTACTATTGGCAAATACTGGACATATACTGGTTCCACAATGTATCTGTACCTGCGCCAGTATCACATTTAAATGACCCGGCTAAGAACCATCTACAGTAATGCTAGGTGAACCTTGCACCACTCAGAATCCCTTACCTTGGGAGACTAGGATCTCTGGGACACCATATGACTTTTGTGACCCCTCGGGCCCCTGGAGACACCAAGGACCCCTAGGGCCCCTGGAGACACCAAGGACCCCCAGGGCCACATGGAGACACCAAGGATCCCTAGGGCCACATTGAGACACCAAGGACTCCTAGAGCTCCTGGAGACACCAAGGACCCCTAGGGCCTCATGGAAACACCAAGGATCCCTAGGGCCCCTGGAGATACCAAGGACTCCTAGGGCCTCATGGAGACACCAAGGGCCCTAGGGCCTCATGGAGACACCAAGGGCCCTAGGACCCCTGGAGACACCAAGGGCCCTAGGGCCTCATGGAGACACCAAGGACCCTAGGGCCTCATGGAGACACCAAGGGCCCTAGGACCCCTGGAGACACCAAGGATCCTAGGGCCTCTGGAGACACCAAGGGCCCTAGGGCCTCATGGAGACACCAAGGACCCCTAGGGCCCCTGGAGACACCAAGGGCCCTAGGGCCACATGGAGACACCAAGGGCCCTAGGACCCCTGGAGACACCAAGGGCCCTAGGGCCTCATGGAGACACCATGGATCCCTAGGACCCCTGGAGACACCAAGGGCCCTAGGACCCCTGGAGACACCAAGGATATATACAGGACCATCCTGTAGGTAACCCAAAAAAGGTTACACAATATACAGGATGGTGACGTCTTGATGTCTTCCCCACATTCTGTTCTATATCACATTGTTGACAATAACCGTCTGATAAAGTTATCTCCTCTTAGTTCACAGCTGAACTCAACTGCTCCTTAATAAATAACTCTAATGGTACTTGGTATTTTTCATGTAGTTTATAATGCTCACCAAAACTTGATTTATTCTCCCATAATGTTTAATTTACTGAACAATTGTGTTTGTATACCTGTTGTGTTTGTATACCTGTTGTGTTTGTATACCTGTTGTGTTTGTATACCTGTTGTGTTTGTATACCTGTTGTGTTTGTATACCTGTTGTGTTTGTATACCTGTTGTGTTTGTATACCTGTTGTGTTTGTATACCTGTTGTGTTTGTATACCTGTTGTGTTTGTATACCTGTTGTGTTTGTATACCTGTTGTGTTTGTATACCTGTTGTGTTTGTATACCTGTTGTGTTTGTATACCTGTTGTGTTTGTATACCTGTTGTGTTTGTATACCTGTTGTGTTTGTATACCTGTTGTGTTTGTATACCTGTTGTGTTTGTGTACCTGTTGTGTTTGTATACCTGTTGTGTTTGTATACCTGTTGTGTTTGTATACCTGTTGTGTTTGTATACCTGTTGTGTTTGTGTACCTGTTGTGTTTGTATACCTGTTGTGTTTGTATACCTGTTGTGTTTGTATACCTGTTGTGTTTGTATACCTGTTGTGTTTGTATACCTGTTGTGTTTGTATACCTGTTGTGTTTGTATACCTGTTGTGTTTGTATACCTGTTGTGTTTGTATACCTGTTGTGTTTGTATACCTGTTGTGTTTGTATACCTGTTGTGTTTGTATACCTGTTGTGTTTGTATACCTGTTGTGTTTGTATACCTGTTGTGTTTGTATACCTGTTGTGTTTGTGTACCTGTTGTGTTTGTATACCTGTTGTGTTTGTATACCTGTTGTGTTTGTATACCTGTTGTGTTCTCCGTTCTGCTGACAACAATGAACCAGAGTAGCCAGCCTGTGAAGGATTGAGTTATATACGGTTATCATTGTTGAGAACTTTGCTTGTAATAATTAATATTTCGGCTTTATTAAGAGTTCAATACTAAAAATATAATATGATACAATTACTATATTATTAACTATTTAATTAATTTATAATATAATTGGTTTAGACTAAACAACGATATATCGCTATTACATGACCCGAAGTGGTAAAAACACCAGACGTCAACATGAAGAGTGAGAGACATTTAATACTCTTTCTAACGAACGGCCCGGGAAGTTGACTGTGTAGTGACTACAACCTCTAAGAATATACATACATTAACAAGTTGTTACGTTAAGGACGTCTTAATAATGGCCAAAATATTCACCGTACCCAAGTTGCCAACACCTGTTGCTGTCGTCAGTTTAAAGGGAATAATGGAAGATCTTCAACGCTCCTGAAAACAGTGGTAATGTGAGACTTATAAGGATTTTGTGTGTTAGAATCATTTAAAATATATTTGTTGATGATGGGCCAACACTGGAACGATACAGCCAAGAAAATATGAGGTTGTGTTTACGTCAATGTGATGGAGGATGGCAGACGACATTACCTGGGACACTTGAACCAACAGGTGAGTGAAAGTTTACTTAGTTTATGGTAAGGTGTTGTGATAGACAACTGTGTGGCTGATGACGACCACATCCTGTACTCTAATGACCACACACACACACACACACCTTATTTCAAAATTAGTTGAGTCAGTGTATATACAGAAGATTCCTAACTTCAACTTGAATTCTGACAACTACGATTTAGACCCCCTTATTAGAGACATTCTGGTTAAAACTTTAACATAAGACCATTAGAATGGAGGAAGATGCAGCCGGCCTATTGGCCTATGGCCCATACAGGGCAGACCCATTTACACCCAACCCCTATTGCTCATATATCCACCCACTCTATGTTTGAAGCTCTCCAGCGTATTGTGTTTTCTTTTAAGATCATTTAAATTTTCATTATGTGTTTCTGTTGTCATTTCCTTTTATTTAGTAACCGTAATTTATATATCCTGAGGTGGCATGTTTGGAACATTTTTACATTTAAACCTGATTATATATTATAGTACAGTTGGTCCTCGTATTACGCGGTTAATGTAACCCGGAGGGTACCGCGGAAAGTGAGAAACGCGTAAAGTGAATAACATAACATATGGGATTAATTGAAATGGAGTCCGGGCCGATCCCCAAACTCCACTTTTTGACGACACACAACTATGTTGTAGTAAAAATATTATCTTAACTTTATGATGGCATGCACACACAATTAATAATTAAGAGAAATATCAATAATATTAGGTTTTTTAACACTTACATTAGTAGAAAAGATGGCTGGGCACACGGGGATGGGCGGTTGGTTCCGAGGCAGAGGGCAGATTATTGGCCCTCACCTGTATCACTTGTATCAATTGTATCACTATCCACCACAGAGGCTTGCAGGGCCTCTTTGTCAAACCCCCCAAAGTTCATATAAGTCCATATCCTCACTATAATTATCACTATCACTGACTTGGGCTGGCTGTAGTGGGTGAAGAACTGGTAATGTTTTGATGACTGGGCGACCTTGTGCGCACCATTTTCGCGCCTCTTACACAACATGGCCGATGGCGGGAGGTTTGGATCCAAAAATGGCGCGGCTTGCCAGCCGCTCTCCGCGTAATGGGGTTCACGACCGCGGAATGTGAAAATGTTAGGTTCTGGCAAGGCACCGCGTTAACGGTGAAACGCGGATTGTGGGACCGCGTAATAGGAGGACCAACTGTATACTATTTTATTTTACTGATGAGGACTGCAGTTGTCAGTAGAAATGATTTAATTTTATTGCAATTTTTAGTTTTATGATTCACCTGTACTTCATCAAAGCATAGCAGTGGCGAGGCGCTGGACAACTCGTACTCAACAGAACATGTCAAGTTGTAAACAATTATAAGAGAACTCGTACCAGCTGTGACACATTTTGATTTATACACTTCTAAACTGTTTTCCCAATCTATGGGATGATTATTGTTCCTTATATGAACGAAAATGGCACTGCTTTCAGATGCTGTGTATGGGAAACAGCAGATGCAGGTATGTGCTTATTTTAATTCTAGTAACTAATTTTCTAAAGTTAATAAAGCAGCAAAGGCAAATATACGGCTGGTGACCGTCAGTGGTTAAGTAATTATGAGTTTTTTAAAAGAGAGTTTTGGTTAAACTGCAGTTTAGGACAATACCCCTAGTAGTTGAGCAATGTGTTTTTCCGATTGTTTAGACAATTTTAAGACACTTTTCTTCGATGATGATTCCGGTACATTTAAGTAATTTGCGAGGGATACGTTATAAAAGAAGTGTCTTAAAATTATCTAAACAATTGGAAAAACACATTCCTCAACTCAGATCCATATTGTCCGAAACTGCGGTTATACCACAGTTTTGTTCACTGATTATGCTTTTCATTCTATTCATTTTCTTGTGCAAATGCTTAGTATTCTAGATATAGGCGAGTTAAGATATAGGTTAGGTCAGGTCAGGTTAGGTTAGGTCAGGTCAGGTTTTCTTAGGTTTGGTTAGGTTAGTACATGACTACACCCATTTTAATCTTTTCCCCCAACATAATACAGTATTCCCTACTGTAATCAGTGAAAATGCGGGTGAAATTTCAGTCGTGCACCGGTCTTTCTCTCGCTGTTATTAATGTGTTTTTCGTGATGTTTAGACAATTCTAAGACCTTTTTTTTCTATGATATTTCCGCCGTAAATTGACGATAACCGAGATGTAAATTTTTCAATATTATTAGATTTGGTCAGTAAAAAAAAAGTCATGTATTGTGAGCCTGTGTTAGGAGTTTATGAAGATGAAAATAATGGGGTCATTTCTGAGAACAACACTACCACTAGGAGGAGTTGTTCGATTTGATTAATTTTTCCACAGATGTTATAATTATTATAGTAAGTATTTTAAACGAGGCTACATTTACTAGAACCTAATGGAACCTGACCTAACCAACCAAAGAAACCTACCAAACCTTACCTAACTTCTAGCTGGGGAGGCTCTGTTCCCCGAATTTCTTGCCATATTAAGCAGAAAGTACTCACTTTGATATCTGGTACCAATAAAAGCAACTTTCTTAATGTGTCATGGTGTCTTAAACTGCAGTTTAATCAGTTAATTGAAAGCACATAGCCACACACATTTATGGTAACTTTAGGTTACACAGTAGTTACAGGACTGTCACTCAGTGCCAACACGGGAGCAAATACCTTTTTACCCCTGCATTTTCCTTCCATAGTAATTGATATCGTGCTTGAACAATTACTTTGTGTTTGTAATTATACATTTTCAACTGCAGTTTTGACAGAATTTAAAGATCAATTATACAGAGTACTCTCCTCATATCTGTGGGTTGGCGACTACAGCCCAAGAACCTTTAGAGTGGAGGACTCCTCCACACTAAAGGTTCTTGGGCTGTTTTTACCAATCCTCTGAGGTTATGTATCTCTCTGGGAACCCAGTTAGTAATTTATTTCATCCATCCCAGTCTCTGCCTTCCCTTGGCCCTCCTATCCTCAACTTTGCCCATTAATATTTGTCATTATTCCTTCATCCCTAATTATATGACCAAGTATCTCATTTTTCTTTTTCTCTACATTTCAAGTATTTCTCTTGAAGTTCTTAATTTGTTTTTCTCTCAGTGTAGACTTTTCTAAGCATTTTCCTATAACACCACTATTAAAAGGCCTCCAACTTCTGTATAGTATCTGCTGAAAATGTCCACAAGTTAGGATGTTAGATTAGGCTAGGTCAGGTTCTAATGGGTTCTGTATAATCTTGCTTCCATTTTCGTTTTCAGTGTCATGCAAATAATATCTCCAGGAATTTTGGTTCAGATCCATAAGTTACTTCTGGTGGTAACTGTCTCCTCCACCTTTATCAATAATATTTGAAAGTGTTTCATCTTAATTAGTTATAATACTCGTACAGTATTACCTTTTCTTAACAAAAAAGATTGCCATCAAGAATGATATGAATCTGTGATCGTCATCTCAAAGTTTTATATTTAATTCTTTCACTTCACTATCAGCACAGCAGGTGTGGGTGGTGATGAATCATGTTAAATCATTCTATGTATTTCAATGGTAAATTTAAGGTACAGTATGGGACTGCAGCCCTAAAACATACACCCAAAATTCCTGGACCCTTAACTGCACATTACAGATCTGTGGCCAACTTTGCTGTGCACAAAATATTTTGGTCTTTAAATTTTAAACTTACCTTCTAAAACTTTTAGCGTGTATACAAATTAAAAGGAAAACACAGTATAAGCCTGAAAGGTCTCCCCCCCCCCCCCCCACCACCAAGTTTACTGCACCTTGTAATAGTGGGATCACCTGATGAATCTCCACTCTAGTTTATTTCACCTTAAGATTGGCCACCCAAATGCTAACCTAACCTAACCTCATCCCCACAAATAGCATTCAGGTGGTTAATCTTTAGGTGTAATAAGTTGGAGTGGAGATCCTTCATGGGATATGAGCAAACCAATACTACCAGTACTGTACTGTGCAGTGTCCCAGTAACTAATGGAAGTTTTTCCTCTGTATCGCAAAGAATATTTCATATTTTTTTTTCAGTTCCTTCAATGTGAATTTCATTACTCAAGCTTCTGTACTTTGAGGGATGCCTGTACAGTATTTCACTAACTCACTTTTTATTGTGACAGATGAAGGCGAGGTCGGGGAAGTAGACTGAGTGGACCGACCAACAAAGATGCATTAGAGAAACTGTCAAAAGTTCACCCACTTCCTTCACTCATCCTGCAGTGGCCCAAGATAAACTCATCTCTTTTCAAGGTAAAACATATAGCATGCCACGTCCAGTATGTTCACTTGTGTGTTGTTACATGTTTTCCAGAAGGTTGGTTAAATGCAGTACCTCTTCTTTAACATATTTATTAGACATCTCTACTTTCTCTCCATATTTACACCTATCTTACACACACACACCTCATCTGTACACCTCCCTGTATCCAGTACCTTTTAAAAACTTGTCTTCATTTGATATTACCATTTAAAAGCATAATAACAACTGAACACTCCAGGACACTTACTTTCCTTTATGATTGCTGGAGCCTTGGTGGGTGGAGAGAGGCACTGCACTTTGGCTACTCTGACATTCTTAACATTAAAGTAGAAATATGTACAGTACTGTACAGTATTACACTAAACTTAAATTTACTTTACTGTACTGTAGTGTACTGTACTGTACTGTACTGTACTCACTATATAATCACTACAATCAGTGCAAGATGAAGGGCTGTATTAAGACATGCTGAAGCCCTAAGCTATGTCAAGATTTAGAGGCTCCATACTACAAAAAAAAAGTATACAGTACCTTCTTGTGGTACTGTATACAGTACTGTACATGTACCTGGTGTTTGCAGTCAAGCAAAAAACACTTTCTTCTTTACAGCTACCAAACTACAGTACATCAAAACCAGTAATAGTGTAAAACAATTCATAGCTAAACGTCAAAAATACATAACAGATGAAGCTGTTTCTGTATTAACCCCAAAATATTATATTGTTAAATTGATCTGCCAACCTCGGTTAGCCCAAGTGTAATGTATTGCTTGTTAAATTTATCAGAAAACTTTCACTATTTCTCCTGTAGACATACTATTACTGATTAGAGACCTAGCTTAAGCAAAGTACCCTACTATAAATAAGTATCTGATGGCTTTGCCAATTAGTAAGTCTGTGAGTCTATCTATTTATCATTAAATCTATATAACTATTTAAATCATCTAACCTTACAGAAGTGAAGAACAAGGGACAGACTGCTGACAGAGGCTACATCACCACCACCAGATGACTGAGGCTACATCACCACCAGCACCAGATGACAGAGGCTACATCACCACCACCAGATGACTGAGGCTACATCACCACCAGCACCAGATGACAGAAGGCTACATCACCACCACCAGATGACTGAGGCTACATCACCACCAACACCAGATGACAGAGGCTACATCACCACCACCAGATGACTGAGGCTACATCACCACCAGCACCAGATGACAGAGGCTACATCACCACCACCAGATGACAGAGGCTACATCACCACCAGCACCAGATGACAGAGGCTACATCACCACCACCAGATGACTGAGGCTACATCACCACCAGCACCAGATGACAGAGGCTACATCACCACCAGCACCAGATGACTGAGGCTACATCACCACCAACACCAGATGACTTAGGCTACATCACCACCACCACCAGATGACAGAGGCTACATCACCACCAACACCAGATGACTGAGGCTACATCACCACCAGCACCAGATGACAGAGGCTACATCACCACCACCAGATGACAGAGGCTACATCACCACCAGCACCAGATGACAGAGGCTACATCACCACCACCAGATGACTGAGGCTACATCACCACCAGCACCAGATGACAGAGGCTACATCACCACCAGCACCACATGACAGAGGCTACATCACCACCACCAGATGACTTAGGCTACATCACCACCAGCACCAGATGACAGAGGCTACATCACCACCACCAGATGACTGAGGCTACATCACCACCAGCACCAGATGACAGAAGGCTACATCACCACCACCAGATGACTGAGGCTACATCACCACCAGCACCAGATGACAGAAGGCTACATCACCACCACCAGATGACTGAGGCTACATCACCACCAGCACCAGATGACAGAGGCTACATCACCACCACCAGATGACTGAGGCTACATCACCACCAGCACCAGATGACAGAAGGCTACATCACCACCAACACCAGATAGCTGGAGCTACTGTAGTATGTGGTCTACAGAGCTGGAGCTACTGTAGTATAGTATGCAGTCTACAGAGCTGGAGCTACTGTAGTATGTGGTCTACAGAGCTGGAGCTACTGTAGTATGTGGTCTACAGAGCTGGAGCTACTGTAGTTTGTGGTCTACAGAGCTGGAGCTACTGTAGTATGTGGTCTACAGAGCTGGAGCTACTGTAGTATAGTATGCAGTCTACAGAGCTGGAGCTACTGTAGTATGTGGTCTACAGAGCTGGAGCTACTGTAGTATGTGGTCTACAGAGCTGGAGCTACTGTAGTTTGTGGTCTACAGAGCTGGAGCTACTATAGTATAGTATGCAGTCTACAGAGCTGGAGCTACTGTAGTATGTGGTCTACAGAGCTGGAGCTACTGTAGTTTGTGGTCTACAGAGCTGGAGCTACTGTAGTATGTGGTCTACAGAGGTGGAGCTACTGTAGTTTGTGGTCTACAGAGCTGGAGCTACTGTAGTATGTGGTCTACAGAGCTGGAGCTACTGTAGTTTGTGGTCTACAGAGCTGGAGCTACTGTAGTATGTGGTCTACAGAGCTGGAGCTACTGTAGTATGTGGTCTACAGAGCTGGAGCTACTGTAGTATGTGGTCTACAGAGCTGGAGCTACTATAGTATAATATGCAGTCTACAGAGCTGGAGCTACTGTAGTATGTGGTCTACAGAGCTGGAGCTACTGTAGTTTGTGGTCTACAGAGCTGGAGCTACTGTAGTATGTGGTCTACAGAGCTGGAGCTACTGTAGTATGTGGTCTACAGAGCTGGAGCTACTGTAGTTTGTGGTCTACAGAGCTGGAGCTACTATAGTATAGTATGCAGTCTACAGAGCTGGAGCTACTGTAGTATGTGGTCTACAGAGCTGGAGCTACTGTAGTATGTGGTCTACAGAGCTGGAGCTACTGTAGTATGTGGTCTACAGAGCTGGAGCTACTATAGTATAGTATGCAGTCTACAGAGCTGGAGCTACTGTAGTATGTGGTCTACAGTGCTGGAGCTACTGTAGTATGTGGTCTACAGAGCTGGAGCTACTGTAGTATAGTATGTGGTCTACAGAGCTGGAGCTACTGTAGTATGTGGTCTACAGAGCTGGAGCTACTGTAGTATGTGGTCTACAGAGCTGGAGCTACTGTAGTATGTGGTCTACAGAGCTGGAGCTACTGTAGTATGTGGTCTACAGAGCTGGAGCTACTGTAGTATGTGGTCTACAGAGCTGGAGCTACTGTAGTACGTGGTCTACAGAGCTGGTGCTACTGTAGTATGTGGTCTACAGAGCTGGAGCTACTGTACTATGTGGTCTACAGAGCTGGAGCTACTGTAGTATAGTATGCAGTCTACAGAGCTGGAGCTACTGTAGTATGTGGTCTACAGAGCTGGAGCTACTGTAGTATGTGGTCTACAGAGCTGGAGCTACTGTAGTTTGTGGTCTACAGAGCTGGAGCTACTGTAGTTTGTGGTCTACAGAGCTGGAGCTACTGTAGTATGTGGTCTACAGAGCTGGAGCTACTGTAGTATGTGGTCTACAGAGCTGGAGCTACTATAGTATAGTATGCAGTCTACAGAGCTGGAGCTACTGTAGTATGTGGTCTACAGAGCTGGAGCTACTGTAGTATAGTATGTGGTCTACAGAGCTGGAGCTACTGTAGTATGTGGTCTACAGAGCTGGAGCTACTGTAGTATGTGGTCTACAGAGCTGGAGCTACTGTAGTTTGTGGTCTACAGAGCTGGAGCTACTGTAGTATGTGGTCTACAGAGCTGGAGCTACTGTAGTTTGTGGTCTACAGAGCTGGAGCTACTGTAGTATGTGGTCTACAGAGCTGGAGCTACTGTAGTATGCAGTCTACAGAGCTGGAGCTACTGTAGTATGTGGTCTACAGAGCTGGAGCTACTGTAGTATGTGGTCTACAGAGCTGGAGCTACTGTAGTATAGTATGCAGTCTACAGAGCTGGAGCTACTGTAGTATGTGGTCTACAGAGCTGGAGCTACTGTAGTATGTGGTCTACAGAGCTGGAGCTACTGTAGTATGCAGTCTACAGAGCTGGAGCTACTGTAGTATGCAGTCTACAGAGCTGGAGCTACTGTAGTATGTGGTCTACAGAGCTGGAGCTACTGTAGTATGCAGTCTACAGAACTGGAGCTACTGTAGTATGTGGTCTACAGAGCTGGAGCTACTGTAGTATGTGGTCTACAGAGCTGGAGCTACTGTAGTATAGTATGCAGTCTACAGAGCTGGAGCTACTGTAGTATGTGGTCTACAGAGCTGGAGCTACTGTAGTATGTGGTCTACAGAGCTGGAGCTACTGTAGTATGCAGTCTACAGAGCTGGAGCTACTGTAGTATGCAGTCTACAGAGCTGGAGCTACTGTAGTATGTGGTCTACAGAGCTGGAGCTACTATAGTATAGTATGCAGTCTACAGAGCTGGAGCTACTGTAGTATGTGGTCTACAGAGCTGGAGCTACTATAGTATAGTATGCAGTCTACAGAGCTGGAGCTACTGTAGTATGTGGTCTACAGAGCTGGAGCTACTGTAGTATGTGGTCTACAGAGCTGGAGCTACTGTAGTATGCGGTCTACAGAGCTGGAGCTACTGTAGTATGCAGTCTACAGAGCTGGAGCTACTGTAGTATGTGGTCTACAGAGCTGGAGCTACTATAGTATAGTATGCAGTCTACAGAGCTGGAGCTACTGTAGTATGTGGTCTACAGAGCTGGAGCTACTATAGTATAGTATGTGATCTACAGAGCTGGAGCTACTGTAGTATGTGGTCTACAGAGCTGGAGCTACTATAGTATAGTATGTGGTCTACAGAGCTGGAGCTACTGTAGTATGTGGTCTACAGAGCTGGAGCTACTATAGTATAGTATGTGGTCTACAGAGCTGGAGCTACTGTAGTATAGTATTACATACTACAGTAGCTCCAGCTCTATAGACTGCATACTATACTACAGTAGCTCCAGCTCTGTAGACCACATACTATACTATAGTAGCTCCAGCTCTGTAGACCACATACTACAGTAGCTCCAGCTCTGTGGACCACATACTACAGTAGCTCCAGCTCTGTAGACTGCATACTATACTATAGTAGCTCCAGCTCTGTAGACCACATACTACAGTAGCTTCAGCTCTGTAGACCACATACTACAGTAGCTCCAGCTCTGTAGACCACATACTACAGTAGCTCCAGCTCTGTAGACTGCATTCTATAGTAGCCCCAGCTCTGTAGATCACATGCTACAGGAGCACCAGCTCTGTAGACTGCATTCTATAGAAGCACCAGCTCTGTAGACCACATACTACAGTAGCATCAGCTTTGTAGGCCACATGCTACAATAGCTCCAGCTCTGTAGACCACATGCTACAGTAGCACCAGCTCTGTAGACCACATACTACAGTAGCATCAGCTTTGTAGACCACATACTACAGTAGCATCAGCTCTGTAGACCACATGCTACAGTAGCTCCAGCTCTGCAGACCACATAGTACAGTAGCTCCAGCTCTGTAGACCACATACTACAGTAGCTCCGTTATTTAAAAAAAAAATGGTTTTCTACATACGTATTAAATTTCAGTGAATAAACTTTTAGATTAATCACCCTAATACAACCTGACCCCACACGTCTTCTAGCTTCTTGTGTTACCCTCTTAGTTCTATTATATTATGTACTATATAATAATCTTGTATCTGTAGTTCATACCCTAATGTGTACTTTATTATATTATGGTATTGTATTACAAATATTGTTTCTCTTGTTTTCTGATGTAATGTATTAATACAGCCTCCAAGTGGTCAACTCTTGTAAACCTTATTGACACGTCGTATGTAAATTAATGGAATGACAGCATAAAATAATGTCATTGTTAATAATAATAAAAATACGATCGTTTTCAATAGTCTAATACTCCTAAAATGTGTTAATAAATAAAGCACATTATGTACACAATAAAACTCTTGTTAAAGATTCAAGACAACTGCCCGAGCAGCTAGTAAGCTGATAAGGGCTAAAAATATACATATAACAAAAAATAAATACAAATAGGAGTATAGGACCACCATGAAGAGTAAGCAGGACTCAACCACTGAGCCATGACAAACTTAGTTATTTCACCTTAAAGTTCAAGAAACTGGATGAAAATAGTTATCGGGAAAGTAGATTATTGACTTTTTGGGGAAGTAGATTATCGACTTTTTGGGAAATATTACCTAATTTTCCGAAGTAGATTATCATAGAAAACGGGAAATTTGTATCATAGAAAATGGGAAATATCTACTTTCCGGGAAAGTTGGTTATCTACTTTCCTGAAAAGTAGATTATTTATCTACTTTTCGGGAAAGTAGATTATTGACTTTTTGGGGAAGTAGATTATCGACTTTTTGGGAAATATTACCTAATTTTCCGAAGTAGATTATCATAGAAAACGGGAAATTTGTATCATAGAAAATGGGAAATATCTACTTTCCGGGAAAGTTGGTTATCTACTTTCCTGAAAAGTAGATTATTTATCTACTTTTCGGGAAAGTAGATTATTGACTTTTTGGGGAAGTAGATTATCGACTTTTTGGGAAATATTACCTAATTTTCCGAAGTAGATTATCATAGAAAACGGGAAATTTGTATCATAGAAAATGGGAAATTTGTATCATAGAAAATGGGAAATATCTACTTTCCGGGAAAGTTGGTTATCTACTTTCCTGAAAAGTAGATTATCTACTTTTCGGGAAAGTAGATTATTGACTTCCCCTATAAGTCCCGTGGATAAGCCTTCTACCTGCCACTCATTGAGGCCCGAGTTCGAGTCCCAGCATTTCTCTCTTCTTTTCCCTCTGTCTGTTCTCAGTTTTCTCGTCATGGGACACTATTTTCGCTGTATTTTATCCTAAATGTTAGTTAAAAGTTAAATTGGGTCATAAATTTGACGTTTTTAGGTATTTTAGCGTATATTCATGTTCGAAGCTTCGAATGCTCCAATGAAGCATCAAAATGATTCAATGAAGCTTCGTGACGGTACTCTCAACCTTCATATATAAAGCCTCGACTAACTCATTCTCGCCCCATTCTTCACCGACCATCACCACTCACTGGTTGCAGCTAACAAGCAGGTAAGCCCGAGCTGCCCCACAGCTCTAGCCTCCATTATATACGTGTAATGTTTTTCCCCGACTGTCTACAGTCAAAATGGCCAATTGAAATGGTTATTCTTTTGGTTAGTGTTTAATATACTTAATTATGGCGTAATAAATGCTGATTTAAGTAAAAAAAAACTTGGCAGCCGGCTGTTGCACTTGCCTCCTAGGGTAGTATCCCCAAGTTTCACTGGGCTGTAAGGCCTATGGTCCCTACTTTGCAGCTTAAACAAATACATTAATATGGTTTAGTATTATATTAAGTGTTTCTCTAACGTCTAACCAGTAATTTCTTAATGTTTTAGGCAAATATACCACCACATGAGCCTAAACTATAAGCCGGTGGCGGGTAACGAGCGTAAACCGTACATCAGTATTTACGTAATAATTAACCAGTAAGCGAGTACAATGACCAGATTGGGTTAGATTACTGTATTTATTTCTTAATTTCACATTTTCCCTCTTGCTTCGAAGCCCAACCCACTTTTGGCGGAGCCGGGTGGTCATAACTCAATAATTACGCCTTTCCCCAAACGTTCATCACCACCACCGTATTCCGCATTACAAACTGCGCCGCAATGACCAGGTTTAACAAAAATATAACGATTTTTGCCGATTTAAAATACTGTATAATATTTTTTACTGGCTAGTTCTTTGCTTACTCTTTAACTACGATTTCTGGGAGTTGAAACAGAATTTATTACTGGTTTTAGCCGGGCGAGGCGAGGTAAGGTACAGAGCCAGGCGAGGTGAGGTGAGGTAGAGAGCCTGGTGAGGCGAGGTAGAGAGCCAGGCGAGGTGAGGCGAGGTAGAGAGCGAGGCGAGGTGAGGTAAGGTAGAGAGCCAGGCGAGGTGAGGCGAGGTAGAGAGCGAGGCGAGGTGAGGTGAGGTAGAGAGCGGGGCGAGGTGAGGTGAGGTAGAGGGCGAGGTGAGGTGAGGTAGAGAGCCGGGCGAGGTGAGGTGAGGTAGAGAGCCAGGTGAGGTGAGGTAAGGTAGAGAGCGAGGTGAGGTGAGGTAGAGAGCCAGGTGAGGTGAGGTAAGGTAGAGAGCGAGGCGAGGTGAGGTGAGGTAGAGAGCCAGGCGAGGTGAGGTGAGGTAGAGAGCCGGGCGAGGTGAGGTGAGGTAGAGAGCCAGGTGAGGTGAGGTAAGGTAGAGAGCGAGGTGAGGTGAGGTAGAGAGCCAGGTGAGGTAAGGTAGAGAGCGAGGCGATGTGAGGTGAGGTAGAGAGCCTGGCGATGTGAGGTGAGGTAGAGAGCCTGGCGAGGTGAGGTGAGGTAGAGAGCCAGGTGAGGTGAGGTAAGGTAGAGAGCGAGGCGAGGTGAGGTGAGGTAGAGAGCCAGGTGATGTGAGGTAAGGTAGAGAGCGAGGTGAGGTGAGGTAGAGAGCCTGGCGAGGTGAGGTGAGGTAGAGAGCCAGGCGAGGTGAGGCGAGGTAGAGAGCCGGGCGAGGTGAGGTGAGGTAGAGAGCCTGGCGAGGTGAGGTGAGGTAGAGAGCCAGGTGAGGTAAGGTAAGGTAGAGAGCCAGGCGAGGTGAGGTGAGGTAGAGAGCCAGGCGAGGTGAGGTGAGGTAGAGAGCCAGGTGAGGTGAGGTAAGGTAGAGAGCCAGGTGAGGTGAGGTAAGGTAAGGTAGAGAGCCAGGTGAGGTGAGGTAAGGTAAGGTAAGGTAGAGAGCCAGGCGAGGTAAGGTGAGGTAGAGAGCCGGGTGAGGTGAGGTAGAGAGCCGGGCGAGGTGAGGTAAGGTAGAGAGCCAGGCGAGGTAAGGCAAGGTAGAGAGCCAGGCGAGGTGAGGTAAGGTAAGAGCCAGGCGAGGTAAGGCAAGGCAAGGTAGAGAGCCGGGCGAGGCGAGGTAAGGTAAGGTAGAGAGCCAGGCGAGGTAAGGTAGAGAGCCGGGCGAGGTAAGGTAAGGCAAGGTAGAGAGCCAGGCGAGGTAAGGCAAGGCAAGGTAGAGAGCCGGGCGAGGCGAGGTAAGGTAGAGAGCCAGGCGAGGTGAGGTGAGGTAGAGAGCCAGGCGAGGTAAGGTAAGGCAAGGCAAGGTAGAGAGCCGGGCGAGGTGAGGTAAGGTAAGGTAGAGAGCCAGGCGAGGTGAGGTAAGGTAAGGTAGAGAGCCAGGCGAGGTGAGGTAAGGTAAGGCAAGGTAGAGAGCCGGGCGAGGTAAGGTAGAGAGCCGGGCGAGGCGAGGCCGGGCCGGGCCGAGAGCCGGGCGAGGCGAGGCGAGGTCGAGAGCCGGGCGGAGGGCGGGACGTTTCAGAAGGTCGAGGTGTTTCAGAATACAGTATATATTAAATCAGTAACATTAAGGGTTCCTGGTAATTTTTTTAAGAGGACAACTATGGATTATACCATCGGTAAAACACATTGCTCAACAACCAAAAAGCACCATAACTAACCTAACAACGTAACGTAATCCTAACTTAACCTATAGAGGTTCGTTGGTTGTCTACTTGTAAAAAAAAATACCGGGTTCCTAGAATAAATGTTAAGATGTATATAAAGGCACCGTTAAAATGTATTGGTAAATGAGGCAGCAACCATCTAATTAACCCCTGGGGAATGTTAATGTTTGGCTCACCTGAAGATTCATCCCCCAGTTTATTTCAGCTGAAGATCAATTTAACCTTAGCCAATTTACGTACTACAATGTGCTGTTGTATCTTTCTTTTTGGATCAAGGAATGACGACAGATCCAACTACAGTACAAAACAAAACCCTCTGTTATTGGTGTGGTGCAGTATGTGGTCAGTGTGGTGCAGTATGTGGGGACAACAGACCACGAGTGAGAAGCTTCACTTTTCACACTGCACAACAGTATTCCTCGAGGTCAATTTTAATGTTTTGTGAGGGGGTGTGGGTGGGTGTGGCTTGTTGTGGAGTCATTTAACGTTTTGTGAGAGGGTGTGCGGTGTTGTATACTGGTTGGGGGGGGGGGGGACTGTGGTGGTGTATGGGACAGGGTTGTGTTACTATGTGAAGGTATTGTACACGAGGTGGGCAGGTGGTTGTGGTGAAGTTTGAAATTCAAACAGAGTAACGAAGCCGTCGAGGGGGCCACTTAAGGGGGGCATGGGGGAGTGAAGGTCTAGTAAGTGAGCTGTAGTAAACCTTGTGCATGAAGCAGTGTGGGGATGTACAGTACAGTACAGTACAGTAAAGTATAGTATAGTGTAGCATTTCTGTATTGGTGATGGTGAGAAGTGATTTGAGTAAACTTATGTGGAGGTAATGAATTATGTAAACAGTTAGGGACAGTCTTAAGTACATGTGGTCTAGTGGCAGATAGAAGTTGTAAGCTTTTTTTTCATTCTACATAAATTACAACTTTAAACATGTTGCAGGTGACAGCTGATGTACTTGAAGGCCAATGGAGAAGTGACAGAACCTCGAGCAAGATTTAACAAGCAGCACGTTACTTCAGCCTCATCAGTTAATTTACTTGTACAGTAAATCTTAGCAAGTATGGTCATCCAATAAACCACTCAACACTGTGCTCCTACACTGGGCAGTGGAGGTGTGTGTGTGTGTGTGTTGGAGGGTCGTGGAGGCCTGTGTGTGTGTATTGGAGGCCTGTGTGTGTGTTGGAAGGCCGTGGAGGCCTGTGTATGTGTGGTGGAGGCCTGAGTGAGTGCTGGAGGCCTTCTGTATTGTTGGAGGCCTGTGTGTTTTGGAGAGGTGTGTAGGCCTGTGTGTGTTTTGGAGGGGTGTGTGTGTGTGATGGAGGGCCGTGGAGGCCTGTGTGTGTGTTGGAGGCCTGTGTCTGTTGGAGGGCTGTGGAGGCCTGTGTGTTTTGGAGAGGTGTGTAGGCCTGTGTTGGAAGCCTGTGGAAACCTGTGTGTGCCGGAGATCTGTGTGCTGGAGGGATGTGGGGGACTGTGGACTGACCGTAGACAGACTATTAGAGTAAAATTAATATGCTGTAGTGACAGTATAAATATACAGGACTTCATGCCTATTGGTTATTAGAGAAAATTAGCAGTAGTATAGTACTAAATATAGCAAGTAAAGCAAGTTGTTGTGGGTGGGCGTCAACTAACTTTACTAACCTAACCATCCTGACTTAGATTAAACATGACTAACCTTGACTGAACCAAATGAGTATTAAGCTATCTATTATACAAAAACATATGTTATCTAATATAATTAAAGAAAATCAATTCAAACTATATTATGATCCATTTACGTTTACTGATGATGAATACAGAAAGTTGCTAAT
This sequence comes from Homarus gammarus, assembly GCA_958450375.1. NCBI lineage: Eukaryota > Metazoa > Arthropoda > Malacostraca > Decapoda > Nephropidae > Homarus > Homarus gammarus. The sequence goes on from CAUDMG010003229.1 coordinate 452,401, forward strand.
TTTCAAGTTAGATAAAATTGACTTGTAAATTATTAAAATTTGATAACTTGTGTACATTTAGGGGCAGCTTAAGTACTGTACATGTGGCCTAATTGTACATGGAAATTGTATGCTTAATGTCTATTACATTAATAAAAACTTTAAACATGTTGCAGGTGACAGCTGATGTACGTGAAGACCAATGGAGAAGTGACAGAACCTTGAGCAAGATTTAACAAGCAGCACGTTACTTCAGCCTCAACAGTTAAGTTACTTATTTATCATAGCTATTATAGTCATCCCATAAACCACTCAACACTGTGCTCCTACACTGGGCAGTGGAGGGTGTGTGGGGGGGCCTCGCTGACAGTGTGATGGAGTGCTCTGGAGGACTGTGTGGACTGACTGTAGAGACTGATTTTGTAGTAAAATTAATATTAGTTGTAGTGACATACGTATAAATATACAGGGCTACATGCCTATTGGTTGGAGAAAATTAGTAGTAGTGTAGTTGTAAATGTAACCAGTAAAGCAAGTTGTTGTGGTTGGGTTTCCACTAACTTTACTAACCTAACTTAACCAGCCTAACTTTGATTAAATACAACTAACCTAAACTGAACCCAATCTGTCTTAAGTTATCTTTTGTACAGAAAATATATTAATAAAATCCTTATTGAAGAACAGTCAATGAATTTCACTAGCCACTCATGTTAACTGATCATGAGCAGATAGTTAATTTTGAAGTTAGATAAAATTGAGACTTGCGTAAATTATTAATAAGTGATAACTTGTGTACAGTTTAAGTACATGTGGTAGATGGGTTTTGTATGTTTAACATTCATTCTACATAAATAACAACTTTAAACATGTTGCAGGTGACAGCTGATGTACGTGAAGGCCAATGGAGAAGTGACAGAACCTTGAGCAAGATTCAACAAGCAGCACGTTACTTCAGCCTCATAAGTTAAGTTACTTGTATATCTAAGCTATTATGGTCCTAGAAAAAAAAACTCGCTGTGCTCCTACACTGGGCAGTGGAGGGCTGTGTGTGTTGAAGGGCTCTGGATGACTGTGTGGACTGTCTGTACAGTATAGACTGACAGAGTAAAATTAATATTAGTTGTGGTGACAGTACAGTATAAATATACAGGACTACATGCCTATTAGAGAAAATTAGTAGTAGTATAATAATAAATATAGCAAGTAAAGCAAGTTGTGGTTGGGTTTCAACTAACTTTACTAACCTAACTTAGATTAAACATAACTAACCCAGCCTGAACCAAATCAGTATTAAGCTATCTATTATCCAAAATATATATTTTATCTAATATATTTAAAGAACATTAATTCAAACTATTTTATGAGCCACTTACTTTTACTGATCACGAATACAGAAAGTTAATTTTCAAGTCAGGTAAAATTGAGATGTTTGTCAATTATTAATATTTGATAACTTGTGTACAGTTAGGGACAGCTGAAGTACTGTACACGTGGCCTAATTGTACATGGAAATTGTGTTATGTCTATTCTACATTAATTACAACTTTAAACACATTGCAGGTGACAGCTGATGTACGTGAAGGCCAATGGAGAAGTGACAGAACCTTGAGCAAGATTGAACAAGCAGCACGTTACTTCAGCCTCATCAGTTAAGTTACTTGTACAGTAAATCTTAGCAAGTATGGTCATCCAATAAACCACTCAACACTGTGCTCCTACACTGGGCAGTGGAGGGTGTGGGGGGGCCTCGCTGACAGTGTGTGGAGTGCTCTGGAGGACTGTGTGGACTGACTGTAGAGACTGATTTTGTAGTAAAATTAATATTAGTTGTAGTGACATAGTATAAATATACAGGACTACATGCCTATTGGTTATTAGAGAAAATTAGTAGTAGTATAGTAGTAAATATAGCAAGTAAAGCAAGTTGTTGTGGGTGGGCGTCAACTAACTTTACTAACCTAACCATCCTGACTTAGATTAAACATGACTAACCTTGACTGAACCAAATGAGTATTAAGCTATCTATTATACAAAAACATATGTTATCTAATATAATTAAAGAATATCAATTCAAACTATATTATGATCCATCTTACGTTTACTGATCATGAACAGAAAGTTGTAATTTTCAAGTTAGATAAAATTGAGACTTGTAAATTATTAAAATTGATAACTTGTGTACATTTAGGGCAGCTAGTACTGTACATGTGGCCTAATTGTACATGGATATTGTATGCTTAACTGTCATCTACATTAATAAAAACTTTAAACATGTTGCAGGTGACAGCTGATGTACGTGAAGACCAATGGAGAAGTGACAGAACCTTGAGCAAGATTTAACAAGCAGCACGTTACTTCAGCCTCATCAGTTAAGTTACTTATTTATCATAGCTATTATAGTCATCCCATAAACCACTCAACACTGTGCTCCTGCACTGGGCAGTGGAGGGTGTGTGGGGGGCCTCGCTGACTGTGTGATGGGGGGGCTCTGGAGGACTGTGTGGACTGACTGTAGAGACTGATCTTGTAGTAAAATTATTAGTTGTGGTGACATACGTATAAATTTACAGGACTACATGCCTATTGGTTGGAGAAAATTAGTAGTAGTGTAGTTGTAAATGTAACCAGTAAAGCAAGTTGTTGTGGTTGGGTTTCAACTAACTTTACTAACCTAACTTAGATTAAACATAACTAACCCAGCCTGAACCAAATCCGTATTAAGCTATCTATTATCCAAAATATATATTTTATCTAATATATTTAAAGAACATTAATTCAAACTATTTTATGAGCCACTTACTTTTACTGATCACGAATACAGAAAGTTAATTTTCAAGTCAGGTAAAATTGAGATGTTTGTCAATTATTAATATTTGATAACTTGTGTACAGTTAGGGACAGCTGAAGTACTGTACATGTGGCCTAATTGTGCATGGAAATTGTGTTATGTCTCTTCTACATTAATTACAACTTTAAACACATTGCAGGTGACAGCTGATGTACGTGAAGGCCAATGGAGAAGTGACAGAACCTTGAGCAAGATTCAACAAGCAGCACGTTACTTCAGCCTCATCAGTTAAGTTACTTGTATATCTAAGCTATTATGGTCCTAAAAAAAAAAAAAACGCTGTGCTCCTACACTGGGCAGTGGAGGACTGTATGTGGGAGGGCTCTGGAGAATTGTGTGAACTGACTGTATAGACTGACAATAGAGGAAAATTAATATTAGTTGTAGTGACAGTATAAATATACAGGACTACATGCCTATTGGTTATTAGAGAAATTAGTAGTAGTATAGTAGTAAATATAGCCAGTAAAGCAAGCAAGTTGTTGTGGGTGGGCGTCAACTAACTTTACTAACCTAACCATCCTGACTTATAATAAATATAACCAACTTAGACAACCAAATTAGTATTAAGCTATCTATTAAACAAACCCTCTTTTATCTAATATATTTAAAGAACATTAATTCAAACTATTTTATGATCCTCTTACGTTTACTGATCATGAACACAAAGATGTTTTTAAAGTTTGATAAAATTGAGACTTGTAAATTTTTAATGGTAACTTGTGTACAGTTGGAGTCTAAGTACAGGTGGCCTTATAGTAGAAGGATATTGTATGTTTAACCTTCATTCTACATAAATAACAACTCGAAATATATTGCAGGTGACAGATGATGTACTTGAAGGCCAACTTAGAGGAAGTGACAGAACCAACCTTGAGCAAGATGTAACACCTGTTAATTCAGCCTCCCCAGTTAAGTTACCCATGTCTGCGTATGGCTATCCTAAAAACCACTGAATGTAAGAATGAAAATGAGTGACTTGCTGTGTGAGAAGGGTTGGGAAGAAGGAACGTTGGGCAGTGGAGGGGCGCTCGTACGTTGGGCAGTGGAGGGGCGCTCGTACGTTGGGCAGTGGAGGGGCGCTCGTACGTTGGGCAGTGGAGGGGCGCTCGTACGTAAGACAGTGGAGGGTGCTCTTGCATGGGCGGTGTGCTCATACAAGGGTTAATAGTGAATGTGGTAAATTTATCAGCGTAAAATGGCATGTACTGTGAAGGAATGTTGTGCATGATGCCTGTGAGAAGACTGCTGCAGCCGTAAGAGAGCAGGAAGGCTGGTGCTCACGTGTCAGGTGAACTAGGAGGGCGCTCGAGTGTATGGATATATTTAAGGACGCAAGTATAGAATGCAAGAAATTTGAGGGTAAATGTTGTGTATTGGTAATGATACATCAATGTTAATTAAGAATGCTCTAAATTTATAACCTTGTTACAGATGGTTGGTGTACAAGATCAATGTACCAGCAAGATGGCCAGATGACCTCAGCGACTCTTCTCTACTGTCCTGTCGACCAGCCCACAACATCAGGACTACCATCTTAAGCACAAATTTATTTATACAATTAAGAATAGAGAAAATATTTAAAAGTAAAGTAAAATTTAAGAACGTTTAAGTTAGCCTCGAGTCGAGCCACGCATTAAAAAAAGTTATATATATTGTGTAATGGTTGGCACTTGTATCGAGAAAGAATATAATGGTGGCTCATTTATACAATGTTAATAAACACGGAATAAATTTGACATCTTTGATACTCCGATTTTGGAAAGGTAGAATAACACTGATCTTGTAAATTGAACTTGAAACCTGAAGGTGAGATGTAAAGTATAGCATCCTCTGATGCAAACAGGATAGCCTATGTATACTTCTCGCCAATTGACACCCAAGTGCCAGCCTATGTAGAACTGTGACCTATTAGGTATGCAAAATCAAAACTAAAAATGTGACCACAGGACTGTACCTACAGTTGGCATTGTGATATGTCAGTGTAGTTATTACAAGGTGTACATCAAAAACGTATCTTTATGGTGGTCTTAGACAATGACACCTCGGACGAAGGATTTTGACAACCTCACAGACAACAGGTGTCGGTGTTAAATATAATTCATTGGACATGTCCGTAAAGATACGTTTTTGATTCTGTATGTACTATTACAGTACAGTAGGGATTTTACTTACGGGATGTTGACAATCTGGACACCACACCAATTGTTGAATGGAAGTCAGTCAGTTTTGCCTAAAATTTAGAAGAGAAATCCTTGTAAAATTCGAATTCAAATTATATATTTACTATTATATACAACACGAAACGTAAATTAACTTAAATGTACAAAAGGTAAAAGACTTTGAAATCCAATGGTCATGCTTAAAGTTGTAAAGTTTTGAAATTAAATTTTATATTTGACCTTGTGTACAGTGGGTGTTGGTGGTAGTGTCTCAAAACTGTCCTGGGGCCCAAACTCCAGCCTGGCACAGATGTGAGAAGTGTGTTGAACGGTGTAAACCTAGCAAATATCACTCACTCCACCTACCTTCCCAGTCACTCCCTCCCTCACCATCACACACCTGCCCAAACGGCTAGCAAATTAACAAGTGGTGAATACTAAACAGACTTGGTCACTTGGATAAATTTAGAAATACCCCTATACTGGTCTGTACTGAACCAGGTCAAAATTATTCACAAAGTACGAGACTTGCATTATTAGAGCAAACAATCTTGTATGACCAAAACCTGACATAATAGACAAAATCATTAAGGTCGAGTGTAATAAACTAACCTTAAGTAGTCCATTATAGTTGTCTTGGGAAATACTTTATAGATGTTAGTGACGCCTCCAACACCTGTAATAATGCTAGTGGTAATGGGCTTATCTCGAGATGTGAGAAATTATATCTAGTGTGACATTCCCGACCATTGCAAGTTCTGACGTCCTCCTACACTAATACTAGATAATGGAGGTTTTAATTGATAAGACAACCTGAATGTCTAGTAAACTTAAGTACCTACACGCAGGTATACACTAAAGAACATTTGTAATATTTCTGTATAAAACTTCTGGACTATTAATGCAAACTAACTTCCATGTAGTGTCTCGTGTAGATCCTTTTTCCTGTGATTTTATCAAGATGTATAATACAAATAAACTATATAAAAATCATTATTTTTCAAGATATCCTGTCTACAAGACCTAATACACTGTGTATTACATGGTTGGTCTAGCAGTATTAAACACGGTCTCAAAACATGAAGATGCCATTAAGAGGAAGTGTGTACGTGTAAATCTCATTCTTCGATACTATCCATCTATAAAAAGCTAAAATACTATGTTTACTGATCTTGGGAAACATACAGTAAACATTGTCTTCTTGATAAAATATAAGTTACTGTACCTTGTATTATACATTGGTCTGAAATTGAAGAGTTTATGAAGTGGTGATCATGCAACACTGCAGTAGCCCTCCTCCTTTATCCGGGCTGGGGACCGGCATGTTCAGTTGAACAAGGCGGAGTTACTACTGTGCATCTACTTCTAACTATGGTGCAGACATTATTACAGCTATTAAAAATTAAGTTACCTTTACCACCTCCAGGAAGCACTTTGTTGTGGGTCCTCAGTCAGACACAAACCTGGAATACAAAAAGTTTCAGACAATGTTCATGAGTTACTTACATATAGACATTACATATTATCACAAGTACTTTACCTGTTTAGTGGGGTTCTTGTCCTGCCAGACGTTCGCCTCAGCCAGTCCTCTGAGCCAGGCAGCCGTTCACCAGAACCAGGCAGCCATCAGTTCACCTCAGACAGCCACACAATCTGAAAGATTTAAAAAGACCCTCAGGGTGTGTGAATGGGAGGAAGAGTGTGTGGGTGGGTGGAAGGGTGTGTGGGTGGGAGGAAGGGTGTGTGGGTGAGAGGAAGGGTGTATGGGTGGGAGGAAGGGTGTATGGGTGGGAGGAAGAGTGTATGGGTGGGAGGAAGGGCGTGTGGATGGGAGGAAGGGCGTGTGCATGGGAGGACCTTCCATCCACACACACACTCACTTCCATGCAGACACTTTCCCTTCCACCCACCTAACCCTCCCTCTTACCCACCAAACTCTCTCACCCGGTCAACCCTCCCACCAACACTCCCACCCACACCTTCCTTCCCACCCACCCACCCAACCCGCCCTTCCCACCCACCCCCTCCCTTCCCACCCCCTTCCCTCCCACCCACCCACCCCCTCCCTTCCCATCCACCCACCCCCTCCCTTCCCACCCACCCACCCCCTTCCCTCCCACCCACCCACCTCCCCTCCCACCCACCCACCCTCCTCCCTTCCCACCCACCCACCCTCCTCCCCTCCCTTCCCACCCACCCACCCCCTCCCTTCCCACCCACCCACCCCCTTCCCTCCCACCCACCCACACCCACTTCCCCTCACTCACCTCCAGGAAGCACCTTGTTGTGGGTCCACAGTCAGTCACACAAACCTGGAATACAAAAAGTTTTAGACAATGTTCATGAGTTACTTACATATAGACATTACATATTGTCACAAGTACTTTACCTGTTTGGTGGTGTTCTTGTCCTGCCAGACGTTCGCCTCAGCCAGTCCTCTGAGCCAGGCAGCCGTTCACCAGAACCAGGCAGCCAGCAGTCCACCTGAGCCAACCATCAGTTCACCTCAGACAGCCAGACAATCTGAAAGATTTAAAAAGACCCTCAGGGTGTGTGAATGGGAGGAAGAGTGTGTGGGTGGGAGGAAGAGTGTGTGGGTGGGAGGAAGGGTGTGTGGGTGGGAGGAAGGGTGTGTGGGTGGGAGGGAGGGTGTGTGGGTGAGAGGGAGGGTGTGTGGGTGGGAGGAAGAGTGTGTGGGTGGAAGGGTGTGTGGGTGAGAGGGAGGGTGTGTGGGTGAGAGGGAGGGTGTGTGGGTGAGAGGGAGGGTGTGTGGGTGGGAGGGAGGGTGGGTGGGTGGACAGGAGGGTGTGTGGAAGGGAAGGAGGGTGTGTGGAAGGGAGGGAGGGTGTGTGGCTGGGAGAACCTCCCATCCACACACACGCTACCATGCGGACACCTTCCCTCCCACCCACCTAACTCTCTCACCCAACCATACTTATGATCTGATGTTTACTTATTTTGTGTTGATGCAAGTATGACCCTTCAGTATGATGCTGACCACTAGAGTACAGCCCTGGGAGTATAATGATTTAATCTCTCAAGTATAACTTAATCCTTTCAATATGATGATTTAATCCCTTGAGTATGATGACTTTACAACTTCAAGATGATGATTTAACCCTTATGTGTATGATGATTTAACTCCTTCAGTAAATAATTGTCTTAACTCAAGGGGCTAAGTCATTTTACCCCAGAAGTTAAATCATATTAATCAAAGGCTTCAGACTACTATTTCATCCCCTGAACCAAACTCAATTTACCTCCAGTGATTACACACATATCTCTCACCTACTGTGTCCTGGGTTTGAGTCCTGACCTAAGACATATATGGGAAGGGTGTTACCCAGTGTGACACTACCAAACATGGCAGGTTTTCTCCAGTACTATCACTGGACAATGTCATAACAGAGTACAGTACTAACAAAGAACATACCAACTGCCTGAATGACTAGGAAAGTGATATTTTCATTAGCAGGAACAATTGGTGCAGAATACTTCCGGAATGAGAGACTTCCGGGAAACGAGATAACTCTCTAAGCAGGAAAAAATCCTCACCCTGGAATTTTCCGAGTAATGTAAAAATATTCTTGGGAGTTCAAGAAATTGTGCATTACATCAACTCTCAAACCCAGACAAAACTTCCCCTTTCCTGGAATTTTCCGGGTACCGGGAAAATTTTCTTGGAATTTTTCTGAAGATGTGCCCCTCGAAAAATCATTCCCAAAGTCAGAATTTTCCAAGAAAATTTAAATTCCGGCTATCGGAGATATTACTGCACACTGATGAGTGGTTAAATTATAACTTAAATTACTTAAAATTATACTCTAGGATTCTTATACAGTATTAAATATACATAATTAAACGTAACATAAGCTAAACACTTCATTTTTATGATCTAATATCCAGGAAGGGGAACACCACAAAATAACACATCTATCAAAGCAGTTAGAATATATCCTTCAGTATGCACTGTAATCAATTTGAACTCATTTCTTTTTCATTTCTTTTTGGCAAGAACAATTTTTTTAAGGTTAAGTACTATACTATACTTACATTTTAAATTCAAGGCCAGAGCCACTGAAGACCCTACTGTAGCGTGCAAGAAGGTTCTTGTTGGGTCTCCCAGCACCACATTCTCTTCAGGACGCTGAGTGGTGATTGTGACAGCAGTACAAGGGTCACTGCTGCTCTCTGTAGTCTGGTGATTCACATGAAGTTGATACTGTGAAGAAAGTGAAAGTCAAAACATCACAGTATTTGATAATTGATAGTCATCATCATAGGCCTTTTCGCTGATGAGAGCTGTGGTATCAAGTAGCTCTTGAAAACAGACAAAATATACCAACCCAACCAAAACTATTGATCCTAATTTACAACAATTTAGTCAAGTGTTGGTTGGTTAAATTTCCACAGATCTTTAAAAGTGCAGAGCTAAGACCCTCAAAGGTAAAAATATATATCACTCCGCAAAACTGCTCTCCGTCAAGACCCTCAAGGTACTGTATAATATATATCACAGTAAAACTACTCTCCGTCAAGACCCTCAAGGTATAATATATATCACAGCAAAACTACTCTCCGTCAAGACCTTCTCAACAAGCTGGGAGGCCTTGGTCAACCACATACTAAAGTAATCTTTCATATCACTATGCATTTCCTTGATTTGTTCAATGGCCATGTTTATAATTTCATACACCTCAAATTAATCTAAATTGCTAGGCTGAAGCTTGGCAGTAACGTGTCAACACATGGCTTCGATAAACAGTATCAACTGAATGCCTGTCTGAATTGTACATGTTCAGCGTGCATCGCCAGAAGTTATTGGATAAAAAGAAAGCCTTCATTGAAGATGTGATTGATCATTTAGGAGTTGATGAGCATAGCCTGAAGCATTTATTTAACCACTGAAATTATGCTGCTAATGTTCTGAGCAAGTCACCATTGTGACAGACAGTCATCCCAACATTTTCATGATTAATGATATAAAATTAATTATTTTCTTTAGTTTTTAATGCTTATGGTCAACCCTATGATAATTTCAGTGATTAATAATTTGGTGAGAACACTGATAAGAGATATTGCTGATTATACATTACTGGAAAGTAACTATAATACTTTATCATACTTTTATATGGATGCATAGAAGTGTATGTACCTGCTTTGAATAAACTGTTATGTCAGGTCTTGCTTTCTTGCATCCTCCTTGGAAAAATCCTGCGGCCACCCGTGGCAGCACCTGTCCTCTCTTGTATTGATGAAGGAATGCTGCTGAAGCTTGATATCCTGCAAAACGAAGCAATGAGAATAATTTTACGAAGTCAAAAGAATGCAATGATTGAGATGATAAAAAATGGAGCTAGGGTTACAGAACATTTCACACCGAGTCAATGATATTAACACAGTTGCAACAATTCGATTAATGAGAGAGAATAGTGGGGGCAAACTTTTACAAGATATAAATGTTGGCTTAAAAAATGAAAGGACCTTCTGGAGGCTAGGCAAGGTAGGAGAGGATACACGAAAGGATTAATTAACATAATCTAAAAATATAATCTAACAAACTAGTGTACAGCTGTTTGGAAAAGTTGTAAGGATCCACCCTGGGAGTAGTAATTTACATAAAATGAACACATTGTATGTACAGTATATTGTGACGGTTCAGTTGTGGCAGGGCAGGGTGTGGGATCCCTACAAGGCAGTACACAGAACAAGGTACTGATGAAACCAAAACTGGACTTTGGCTGACCAATTTTATATCATCACAAGCTGAGTTACAGTATATGTAGTGTTAGCAACATGGGAAAATGTTGAAAAAGAGGAGCAATGATGCAAAAAAAATTTGTAGATAGTCCAGCAGCTGACTTGTGTGTAGGCCATTAAGAAACAACTTAAAGATGTTTTTCTTTTCTATTTTTTAAGAACTTTCTATCCTGACCCTCAGGCATATCAAAAAGAAAGTACTTACTTTAATATCTGGTACTAATGAAAGCAACTTTCTTAAAGCGGCATTGGTGTAATTGTGCATTTTCTGTGGACCTGAGAGTATGCTCGGACTGAAGAGACTGCATTAATTGAGACCGAATGTGAAAAGGACCTGGTGATGTCGACAATGGATTTAGGTTCTCGGGCCATTGTGAAAAGAAGGTGAAACAGGCAACAAAACTAGTAAGTCTTATAAGAAGGTTATTTAGATATCTGGATGGTCCATCGCTTGTCACGATCTCAAGGGCGAGGTGCTTCCCCGTCTGGAGGTATGCTCGAGACTGTCAATTGATTGCAAATGTCCAAATGAGGGAGGGTTAGTCCTACATATTAACCAAAATATGAAATATCTATTGGGATGAAAACGAATATTAGCCCTATTAATTTTTGTCAAATCACCAAATCGTCGACGGCAACGAATTATTTCTTACTACAAACACCAATGTAAACTACAGTACACTAATACCAAGGCAGCTTAATATATTTAATGACGGAGTTTATCTTTGCAATTACCTTTTCATAAAACATCTTTACCTAAATTTCCACTTGATGACGGAATAAAACTCTCAATAACTACTCCTTGGGTTGACAAACTACCATGGGCCATGGTGGTTAACCAATGTCACTTAATTATGAAAATAAAAATACCAACGATTTACTCACCACAGAGGACAGTAGCGATATAAGCTTGTATATAAATAACTTAATATGAAAATACTAAAAAATTAATCACCACATACCAGCGAGTCACAACACGTCCTTCCCTCACAGCTCACTCAGGCAAATGGCCTGCTAGTGACGTCACAATGGTGTGTTATACCAAGGAAGGAATATATAGAGAAACTTGTGCTACATTAAATTAACGTTCTTCAACCCTGACTGCTGCGCCATCTCTCGGTTGAAGTTCATCATAGAAAACGTGTTGTTGTCTACAGAACGAGCTTGTGTTTAGCGTAGACTCCTGTCATATGCCATATACATTTTTATTCTTAGCAGCCATTGCATAAATATATATGACCAAGACGGCAGCAGCAGCCGGTATCTGGCCAACACGTGAGGCCAAAATACCCATAAAATAACTCACTGCTTTATTAAACTATATAAAATAAGTTAATAGTATTATAATAAACATACATACCTGCATCAGCTATTTTACATTTACCAATTACGTGATAATTGTCCATAATTTAGATGAGTTGCTCTGTCCCAGGAGTCTTTAGGTCTGACCCATGACAGACACACAGTCATGACTCATGGCCAGTGGACTTGTTAATAAACTGAGTTAAATCCTTTTTTATTATGATAAATTACTTATAATAATTAAATTTAACCGTGGCAAATACTGTATATTCGGTTTAAAAATCATTTTAACCGAGGCATTTACTGTATATTCGGGCTAGAAATTAATTAAAATGATAATTACTCCATACATAGTTAATAATATTATTATTAATTATATGTATTATTATTATTATCATTAGTATTATCAACCGAATCTCGCGTATTTTATCTTGGCAAACAATTCCAAGTCACTTTTCTTCTCTGATGTTCCCGAGCAAATGTTCTATGCTATTGTTATTATTAGCCATTTAATTAAAGTAATATTCGGTTTATCTTTTTAATACTATGATAACACCTTTAAACTCATTCTAAGTCCCGCTTTTAAAGTCATTCATGAAACTTTGTTTACATCCATTTTCTGTTTCAATTAAAGAAATCGGAACTAAAAGGAAGGGGACGTCTTTACCTTTTTATTGCGGTTTTAAGATATTGTAGTACTGTAAAGGGTATAGTAATTATTGACTTTAGTGTACTTTGTTCTATCCTTTTCGCGCTCTGCCAGTTGAGAGGTCAGTAATGTCTCTGTTAGGCACTGCTGGCCCTGTGCCCTTGTACTGGCTCTGTTGGGTGATTTCGGCCTCATATCTGTGGGTTGGCAACTCTAATCGCTGTTGATCGTTTTTCACCGCCTACAAAATTTTTCATCTCTTTAGGGACCCAGTTTTAATTTCAATTATATATCCCAATCTCTGCTTTCCCCTGGCCCCTCCTACCCTCAATTTTACACATTAATATTTCTATTATTATTCCCCCATCTCTTATTCTGACCAAAGTATCTCTTTTGGGGTGGGGGTAACTTTCAGTACAGTACAGTACTTCTCTTGAAGTTTTTGTGTAAGCCAACACAACAAGAACACCCTAATAGTACCATCATAAGCTTATCTCCTATAGGTCCTAGAAATAAATGACGTCAACATTGCATTGCTGTATATACCCGAACCCTCTCAAGATAGTTTATGAAGTATCCAGAGGCATTTTGCTGTTCTATTATTAATTTTCCCAATAAAAAGATTTTGGACGACAGATTCCTCCAAGGGATCTTAACAAGGTCAAGTGAATAATATATGGTTGATTATTTTTGGGCGTTTTAAAAAAGCAGACTGGTTACCTTGGCTGGCTGTATGTGTAGGGGAGGTTGGGTGGGAGTGTGTGTGTAGGGGAGGTTGGGTGGGAGTGTGTGTGTATGGGAGGGTGGGTGTACAGGGAAGGTAGATACGAATGTAAACCTTATTAATAATGTCCAATGCTGCATCATGTTTACAACTGAGCCTACAATAACTTGAATCATTCATTGCATTAAGATCAGATATACAGTAAACCCTAGATAACTTGGCACATATGGGGCTCTGGCCTTACCGAGTTGTCCCAAATTCCAATTTATCGAGGCACTTTCTCCCCTCCCCCCCCAACAAAAATACAATAAAAATTATCGACCCATATACTGTATGTGTAATGTAATTACTAAATGTACAAAAGTAACACTTACCAGCATTGCAGGCGAACAATGAAGCATTATAGTAGATGACACATGCATGGTAGGTGACACAGAGTCATGGTAGGTAATGCAGGTGGCTAGATATGACGAGATTTTCCCAGATAATTTTATACATCTCGGCATTTCCCGTGTTATACTATAATACTGTACATTCCTAGACCATATCCATGCCGAGTTATCAAGAGTTTACTGTATGTAGGGGATTCGTCAATTGTGAGGTAAGAAGGGGACTACTTTTTCTAGCTTAATCAAATCTCATATATTAGATTTAAAATGTCATCAGAATTATAGATGAAGCTATGCTAAGTGCATTCACTTTAATGAAACCATTTAAGACCAAATTTATGTACTGTACATAAGCTTTGTGAATGAGGAGACATTGTGGGAAGGAGGCGGATTTAACCGAGAGGTGCCACTGTCCAGCCAGGCTCGTATAACTAACCACATTGCCTGGCCATTCTCCCTCCCTCCCTCATCTTTCCCAAAAGTAATTCTGGAATGCATTTTTGGGCTTACAGTATTGAATACAATACTCTGGATCTATTAATCTTGACAATTTATACCTGTTACCTAGTTCAAATTTTCTCTCATTAACCTCTTTGCTCCTTAGGGGTGATATGACCTAGAAAGCCCATAATAAGTACCATATTTTACCTGTACTCATCTTATATGTATAATTTCTATGCCACATTAATGTGTTATGCTTACTGCTGTACTGTCCATCTTTTAGTCAATATCTATAAGTATAGAACATAGAGTAAAGGAACTAGCTGTAGCTGCTACTCATAGGATCATTAAGAGAGGAGGAGAAAAGTACCCCCTGGGACCCTTAAGACTCTCTAGTAGTCCCTGGGATCTCTTAGGAATCACCTGGGACCCCAAAACCTCCCATTGGAACCCCAAGGACATCATATCACCCTTTACAACCACTGGGACCTATGCATGTGCACCATCATTCTCCTCACAGTATTGTTTTGTGCTACAACTTGTGACACATTTTCTAAAACATTTGAAGGATTACATGGGTGGGTGGGGGGGGGGGGGGGACGAGGCAATTTGGGCACCTGTACAACACAAATTCTAATAGTCTGAATATGAAGAATCCACTTAACAAGGATTGAATTACTATGGGGAAATCAAACACTCTATTTCAACTCCTGTAATATACCAATCTGTTTTTAATATGAGGGCAAGACATATCCTGTTTATCATATTGGAACGTGATCACCTTCCGATGGGCTTGTCAATACGGTCGGAATTTTCTTGAAGCCTTCATTAGGGTTATTCTCTTCTTGTCCTCTTCGAACTTCTTACGGAGCTGTGCCAGATCTAGAAAATATGAAGGATTAATATTGGTAAGTGTGATTGTATAGTGGTACAGCATCTTCCATTATTCTACAGCATAAATTAAATTGATTTTGAATGAATACAGTCGTTTGTTTACATCAATAGAATATTGACTGACATGTAAGGATGACTGATGCATTCTAACACTATGAATACAAATTAATTTTTTTTTTAAGATACAGAGAAAAATAAAGCAAATTGCCCATACTGTATTATCATTTCACCATTTATCAACTTACCAGCCATTTAGGTGGTTGGTCTGGTTTTTGTTACTTTGTTATGACCTACAGTATATGGCGACCTGTGGTGTAATGGTCAGCATGCTCGCCTTGCAAACGAGCAGACCCTGGTTCGATCCCCAGGCAGGGTGAAACTATGGGCAAGTTTCTTTATGCCATTTGCCTCTGTCTTCCCAGCAGTAATTGGGAACCCAGATCTCAATCGAATTGCGGATCGTATTCTGAGGTAATGGTTAGCCAGTGCAGTTGGCGAGTTGTCCGGTCTTCTCGGACTATTCCTTGACACTGGATCATGCAACTCATTAACTTAGGGTGTGGTTGATGTGATGGCGACAGCGTCTACACCTTAAACAAATTCACGCCAAGGTGGCCCTTGGGCCGGCCACCCTTGTTACACGAGGGGCAACACAAACAAGAAAACAACAACTTCTTGATACTCACGGTCCATCTTGGCTTGTCTGTGTTGGAAGGTGTAGAAGTTCACTAATTGATGCTTCTTCTTTTTCTTCTTTTTCTTTTTGAGTTCATCGACCTTCTCCAACTGAGGCTTCTTCTTCTTCCTGAAATTTTCATAAAACAAAAGTGTGAAAGAGAGAGAGAGAGAGAAAGAGAGATTATCTATGTTTCCTACCCCAAGTGCTGTACTGTATTCCTTTCACATTTAGACTGTTGGGTTCCCTCCCCATAATACTGACTCTGGGAAGCCATGCTTAAAATGGTTATGTTAAAAGCCTGCATCAGTACCTTCAGCATTAGCTACCGTTAGTCACCATTATAAGCTTCTCCCAGTGATATATTTCTGGTTATGTACCATTAAGTGATATTGAGGCCAACAGATGTAATAAGACATTAAGGGAACTAGAGGTCATTAAAGTATAATACGGAATATGAGGTGAACCTCTGCATCAATATAGCCAGAGAAAAAAATAATAAATGAGAGAAGAGAGAATTAGTTTATGGCTCACCAAGAACACTGTACAGTACAAGGGTTACTCAGAGCCAATGAGAGCAGAATTACCGTATATTGGTGGCCCAACTAATACTGGTAACTATATTTATAAAACAGTCATGTGTTGTAGCTTCAGACAGAGACCGGAGTGGTAGACCAAATACTCACACTGATGTAACTGTGACCCAGCCCTCGTCATCTGGCTCCTGTTGGGCAGCCGCTCGCTCTTCTTTGCGCTTCTTATCATATTCCTCAATTAGAGCTTTGATTTCTTCACTTAGTTTTGCATTTTTGACAAACTGTTCATTGTACTCTTGATGCCATTCTGGGAAAATTATATATTTTGATTAGAAAAACATATACTGTACTGTACTCCTTAAGTTATATTTATTTAAAGTTCTATACAATCTGGCAACATTGGCAAAAACCATTGTTAAAATACATTGCATTTTTTATTTAATGCTATTCTGGTGGTTTTAATAAGTTTTAAATATTTGTTACCCATTTTATAACTTTTTAATATGCTATTATTTTATAAACATTATATTCAGGATGATCTAGCAATCATTTATACTCTTTTGTCTTTTCCACCGTAAAAAAATTACTGTACAAAGGCCAAATTTGAAAAACACAAGATAAGATCAGTCACCCAAACTCAACCTACATGCTTAAAGACAAAAACTAAGTTTAAGTACATCTTAATGCATGGAAAAACTATTCTACTTTTACAGTTGAAAGTTTTAAAGAATTAATTTAAATACAGTTGGAGAGAGAGAGATGGACAGTGGCAATTTGGCTTCCCTGGACCCATATAATACATGATCTAAACACATTAGAATCATCAGGAAGGTGTAATTATATTCTACATAGTTAACCTGGAAGGCTGAAACAATTTACCAACAATAAGTGTGTACAGGTATTAGAATTTAAGCTAAAGTTGTCAACACTTTTTTATTTGGTTTACTAAGGGATAAATGTGCTGCTGATGGGTAAGGCTGAGTTGTGCGGGGAAAAAATTCTAGTCAATGACATTTAAAAATAGTATTACAGTATTAATTAAAACAGTATTATAGATATTTTACATTTACTGAAATGAAGGCAATAGATATGTAAAAGTTAAAGAAGCACCTCCCAACAGGTATAAAAGATCATGATGTAGTTATGGGCGACTACAAGAGATAAATGAAGGTACAGTACTTCTCCCTTGTGCCATCCTATTTACAATATGAGAATTACCCCTGAACAGAAAATGATATATACTCCTTACTCTGCACTCCAGTTAAGACAGGATGTTCCTTCGTTGACAACACCAGTACTGTGGAGGGAGGGACAGATAGCGTTTTCTTGATAGCAGAAGGATGTGAAAATACCACATAAGCCACTTTGAAACCCTGAGGAGAATATCACACACTGTAATATACGTATTCACTCAGAGGAAATTGAGATACTGTGGTTAATCTCTTCTGTACCTCATGAAGACTAGGAACCCCAGCTTATTCACCTGATGATTAAACACCTTAATGCTTGAATGGGTGACTTTGTGAGGTAAAATAAGTAAACATTCCTCAAAGGTCTGGATACCATCTAGGTAAAACACTACACTTCACTATCCTCAACATTACTATAACCAGGCACTGTACTATTAATGTAAATACAACCAAATATTTAAATGTTTATTCAGCTAAGAAAGATCTATCAAAACTCCACTTTTACACCAGCAAACACTCCAACTTTAAAATCCTACACTGATACAACAGCCACAATCCAGCCAATCCCAGAACTACCATAACCAACAGCACGTACTGACCTGGATGGGCGGTATGAGGGAGAAGTGCGGGTATTTGGCCACCTGGGGAGGTCCTGATGATGGCTTCTTATGGAAAAATACATCCACGACCTTCCCATACACTGAGAACAACCTCTTGAAGGCTTCCTATAGATAAAGTTCAAAATGACCATAATAATATTAATTTCATATAGATGCTTCCCTGTTTTATGTGGATAATACTTAAATTATATAATAAAGTATAAATATAGCATAAATAATTAGTGAGCAGACACGGGACAACAAGCAGCAACACAATACAAAGTACAAACAATAAAGTGTAGCTAACGTGAATTAACGTTAATTAATAAGTGTCCAATTCTAACAAACAGATATAAATGCATATTATTATTATAAACTTTACAAAAAGGACATTTTTAAGCAATTATTACTAGAGGATAATATTTAAGAAGAATATAAAAAACATACATATATTTAATGTCATTCATTTGCAAAAAAATTGTGAAATATACCATCTTATAAAATCAAAAGAAACATTTCATTGAATATGTTTAAATAATGAGCATTTTCTACAATGGAGTACCTACAGCACTGCCTGATGATGACTTCTCAAAGGAGCAAATTCCTGTTGTTTGGAAGCCAAACAGGAAGGCATGGGTTACCTTTAACAACTATCAACAGTGGTGTGTGTCAAGTGTCTGTCCTGTGGTGTAGCAGTATTGTGAGGAAAACACTTCAAGTCCTCAGTACTCCTCCCCCCTGACAACGCCCCAAATCACCATGAAAATCTCGACACTCTACTCACTTACCTTCGTGCAGTACGGCGGGACATTCACCACAAAAAGTGTACGTTCAACAGGTTTAGCAGCATTGAACGTGCGTACTGAGTGCTGTTTCCATAACAACTGGTGGATCCCTTTACTCTCCTCCTTGAACTTGAGTCCCACAACTGTAAGACAAGACAATGTGTAAATTAACACTTACAGTAAGAGGACCACCAACCAAGCAGAGGGTACCTGGTGTGGCTTATGATATACTGTACTGCTCATGTATCCCACTGTAGTTCTAATGTACTGTATATATTCACCGATAAGTAAGAAATAAATAACACAAAGACTCTGGGTAAACTAAACATATAACACCTTTAAACCCCTGCACGCTGCTCACCCCGACCACCGACATGTTTATTTACATTTGAGACGATGCGTTCACTATTACACTAAATTTTTACACACTTCGGCTCAATATGAACTAATTTCTCTAATTTAATTCCTAATTTGTTCATAAATGTAAATTTGCAATAATAATAATAATAATTGAATAATACAATTTAAATATTGTATGATTCTATTATTTGACTTGCCCTCTTCACCACTAATCATCATATTAGTAATGGATATATTTATATATATATATTACTTTCTTCAAGATTTAAGCTTTTTTACCATATTTTATAACAACAAATTTAAACCTAGCAGTTACAGATTTCAACATACACATTCATTACCATTTTCTTTTTGCAAACATGAATTTTAAGAAACTGATCTTAATTATCAACCTAGTTTTATACACCATTTATATAAAAATAAAACTTAATTGTGTATATTTATTTAAATTTGGTTACTAATTAATAATATATCAACTATAAAAAAATAATATATTTTTATTTAGTTTCGTATCCCATAACAACAAGACGGTCGTAGCCCCCAGTGTCACCAGCCACTGCTATGACCGTGGTGCTCTGCTTACTACGGGCAACGGGGGCTATTTTCCCAATTTATGTGGGATATTTAACAAAACTTGGGTCATCCTTGTTTTCTTATCATCCATTCTTCATGACAGTGGCTGTAAGTTTGTCTGTATTGTACACTTATATTTAAAGGTCACTCAAGCCCTTTAAAGTCATGGTGATTAAACGATCTTGCTATTTTGATGTCTTGGAGTAGAAGTTGGTGTTCTATTGGTATTTTAGGGTAATCTTAGTGTAGTAAATTGGATATGAATGTTTTAATATTCTTGGTGTATGAATAATCCAAGAGTGATAATTATATACGTGACTGATATTGTAAGTGGTTGGAATACAGTGGGAGTTTAATATACATGTGTGAATTTTTTATAGATCGAATGTATTTACTGTATCTGATAAATTAATTCTCAGGATAATACAGGGAAATAATGTATCAAGCTTCTCAATTAGTTTTCTTCACTTTTCTTCCATGATTTATTAACAGGGTACTATCTTATTTATCTGCATAAAAAAATGGCACCGTTCAGTTCACAGGTCTGATGACGGAAGCCGTGTTCATGTTCTCCGAGGCCAGTCTGGCGGCAGGAAGACGTCACAGCACCAAGATAACAGCTCATTGGTTTGTGTTGTTGCTGGTTGCTGTGGCTCACTCCCTCGGTTTTGCATCTATCTACTTTAACAAGGAGCTCAATAATAAGCCTCATTTTACATCGTGGCACGGTAGCGTAGGACTCGTCACGTCGGTGTTACTCTGGGCACAGCTGAGTGTTGGAGTATTTGCCAAGTATCCCAGAATACTGAGCAGAGTCATGCAAGCAAGGACGGTAAAGGCCAATCACGGACTGTTTGGCATGGTGGTTTTTTCTGCGGGCATGATAACAATAGCTCTTGGACTATGGAGCACCTGGTTTCAAAATAATGCTTCACAGGTAGTCATCTATTCTGCCTTAGTTTTGCATATTTCTTTGATGTTTATAGTTTGTAAGAAATTTATTAAAAAGTATGCTTGACCATCTTTAAAACAAGGAACTACAGTGAAGTACATTACTGCCAAAATAACTTTTTAATCAATATGGCCGTAGGTTTTTAATTTTATAATAACCATTTTTTATATAAACATAAATTACTTGTACAGACTTATTAAACACAATGATGAATGGGACCAATGTATCATCTACTGTACAAATATATATTCCGTAATATTTCCTGTAGTTAGAAAATTTATCATGTTGAAATTTGGTTGCAGATGTAGCTACAGTATTATTGATGATGAAATTATATAAAGTAGATATATTTTTATATTGTATAGTTGGAACAATCAGCTGTGCTGTGATCTTTTATAGAGGAACAGAGATAAGATCATAAGATTGGTTCCTCCAGCTTATTTCACCTGATGATTACACACCTTAATGCTACCTTGGGTTGGGGGTTAAGTTAGGTCAGCATCAGGGTGGTTAATCTTACGGTGAAATAAGTGAGTACAGTATCAGGTTATTCCACCAAACTCTCTTCATAACCTAGAGATTTCTACTTCAACAATACACTTCTACTGTCAACTAGTATGGGTGTTCTCTTTCCTAGTACTGTACACTCGCCTAATGAGAATGTCTGTGAGCACCAAAACTGTATTGTTAAACTGTGTTTTATTTTTGTGTGTAGGTTGGTGTCACTTGGTGTAATATATCTGCAGTGCTTCTTAACACAGTGGATGACAAAAACTGCTTGTTTTTTCTTATGTCATCACTGATATTCCAACTTTAAATACATTTATTAGATTAAATTCAATTAAATAATGAGTCATGTATTACATACATTTACTGCTAAAACTTTGGACTGTTTGCAGCTAAGCTTTAACATATTCAGATTATTATTGTCAAAAATACTTTGCTGTTACCAGTAGCATATTTTGTTAGTTGTGTGTGATGTTTTGTGAATGCTATATTATGTGGTATTTCCTTTATGCTTTAAGTTACTCTGTGGGATGCAGTTATAGCGTTAAGTTGGTGAACTATTTTAAAAGTTCAGAGGTGCTTAACTTGTACAAACTTTAGTCACATACAGTATATATTGTAGTCTAAACTGTGTGTGGTGTACTCTCGTCTTTACTGAACCATGAAAGGTCCTGGTTTCTCCTGTCAAGTGTAATGATGTACACTCATTCCAAAAAGTATCTTTACGATATTGTGTGAGACAATGCGACACAACGGACGAAGGATACTGACAACCCTACCGAGACAACAGGAGCCATTGGTTCATTTTGAGATTCGTCAGACCCTGGATCCTTCTGTTGGTTAGTTAGACTTTACCAAAATTTGAATACACCTTTCTTACTTAAAAGAATATCCATTTTGTAATACATAGGCATACGTGTTACTTAAAGAATATTCAGATTCTTCTACAATATCATTCATTATAAGCAAGGAGAATTTTGTACAAGTAAATTTATTGTCTTGTGCCCAAATATAACAAGTGTCTGCTCTGATTACTGTATTTTTATTATAGACTAAACAATTTGAACTTTTGTGTACAAGGTATTAGGTAACTTAGGGTACTTGTCTATGATGTAGACTATTGAGTTAAACAAGCAAGTGACCTGTGATTATTGTCATTTTAATATGGTAGGGTCACTCATAGTAGACCCACTTAGCATGACGTCAAACAAACTGGTGCAGCAGCTTGTTTAAGAATACAGAGGACAGATTCAGGTCATGTGAGGCCCATAACTCACTACAGAGACCCGACTGAGATCATCTCTACGTGAGGCCAGTGAAATATATTTGTTTTTATTATGAACAATAATTCATACTGATTTTTAATAAATTTTTTATGATTTAGTAAATTATTTTGATAACCCTATAATATTAGCAAAAATTGACTGAACTGACTGTATCCAGTATTATATCCAAGTTCACTAATGTCATATAATCTTAGGAAAAATATCTGGCAAGGTTACCATAAATTATAGTACAGTATGTAAAATGTCAGATTCATTATAAAACATGGCATCATCTATAATGAAACCTGAACATCCCAAAATCCTGTACGGCATGACTGACAATGACCCAAAATGAAGGAATTTATGCATTACAGTACAATTAAAAAAGTTACATGCTATGTAACCACTTTGTTCAATAATGCAGAGGAAAACTATGCAGTACAGTACAGTATTACAATCAATTAAAATAGTAAAACTGCATAGGAGGTCTCATTATCATGCTTATGTTAATTAAGCAGATTTGACATCAATAAGACATGTGTCTGGCCACATCCAATACAGTACAGGCAGACCTGTATTTACAATAAGCCTGTGTTCCTGAAAACCTTGTCATGAACTGAATAATTGTAAATCAAGGTGTATTTATGCATTGATTTTCGTTATAATTTAGGAGATGCACAAGAAATTAACTCCTTGGGGTGCATGCTATGAATTTTTGCCAGGACCCTATTAGTATATGCGGGGAAGCTTTCATAACATAAAAGGGAGATTGTAATTTAGGAAATTTGTATGAACAAATTTTTGGATCTCGAACGTTTACATAGTGAGTGATACCTGTATTAAAATCAAACAGTTGTAAATTGAGGAACTGTATACCTGTACAGTTCACTAAAAAAGCCACCGTATATGTGCAGCCATTATCATCTGTACTGCACTACGAAAGCAAAGACTTGAGACTCATAAAATAACAACCACTGGTCATGTTGATAATAAAGGGAGAAAACTTGCAGTACCAAACATCACTGTAACTGTGGGACTAAACTTACACTGTTATTCAAGAAATCAAACCTAATTCCATATACTATTTAAACATTTTTACATACAGTCTAACAGCAACTTAAACATACATTTTTTTCTTCTTGAAGATATCTGAAAGAAAAAAAAATTATATAAAAATTGGGTACTGTGTATCATATCTAACATAATAATAATACAGGGTGTTCCATATAAAGGGATCCGTTAGGTTAGGAAATAAGAACATTTTCAAACGAGTAAATTAATAAATTCTATTATTTCTTATCTGTACTTAACACTGACCCTACCCAGTTTGGTTCCATGCATACAGAACACCCTGTAGAGTACTGAGTATGGATAACGTACATAATACCACTGTGAAACAAAAGGTAAATGCCTAAGTGAATATAGACACAGTACAGTACCACCACTCTAGAATCTTGTAAACTCAAGTCATGCGATGTTGGGAACCAAACAACAACCTGATGATGTTACTGACCTAACCTAAACAAACCTCATGACAACAGTACTTAATTTTATTTGAAATATGAGCTAATAATGGTCTACAATGGCCCACTGCTTCACTAAGTAAACGGGTGACGATAAGCCACATAATAATCATTAAACTAAGATACTGTTAATAACATTATACTTACACAGTCAGAGAACATTTTGGACAGAAATTTCCTCCACAGAAATGACAGGATCTCATGCAGGAGTCACACAGCTTACACTCACAGTAAGTACAAGGTGGCCGAGGAACAGACGACACAGCTCCACAGCTGACACATGAACTAGGTGTGTCTGGCTGGGGTGTCACTCTCTGTGTGGGGGTAAAATCATTCTTACAATAAGAAGCTAGCTGGTAATAAACTTTGTTTACAAATTTTAATTGAAGTATACCAGTAAAATTTTCACAAACATAGAAGACACTTACATCTGTATTATGAAAAGATTTACTTCAACCCTCTGAGTCCACTATGCACTGGAATATATCCTACCTTCCCACCCATGGAGATTATTAAGCTAAGTATGATAACATCCCTTACAAGGGGTGATAGTAGTCACCAGAGAAGCTGGCACAACTGTACAGTACTGGGTCACTGTCTTCCTTGTTCCTTCATATTCAAATATTTTGGTCAATCCTGATATTCCAAAGGTACAATACAGCACCATCCATTTCTTTTAATTCAATTTGGTAAGGTGGAGTTTGCTGAAGAAGCATAATTGATACTTTCCTTCTGATTTCATTATACAGTCAGTAAAGTTAGATATAAGTTAAGGCACATTCAAGCCAAATTTAATCTTATCCTAAAATTTCACCTTATAATTTGTTTATTTCACCAATTTTGTTGCTAAAAAGCCTGGACTGGACTCCTTTAACCCCTTCACTACGGGAACGCCACATGTAATATTTTATTTGGCTAAAGCCCGACTATTTTATTCAGCTCAGAAGGGAACCCATACAATAGGAGTTAGACCACTTCAAAATAGACAATACAGGGTACAAGAACACATCATTATCACCTAATATTACTCCCTTTAATTTGTCTAGTTACAACATAACAGTATTTAGGTTTTAAGCAAGATGTGTTAAAGTATAAGCCCATGTTGACTGACCTGTGATGTTGGGAGAGACCTGACTAGAGTTCCACTACTGGTGAGGACCATCTGGTGGAGGTTGGGGCAGCTGCTGTTATTCATCTGTTTGGTGGGGCTGGTGTCCATCTTCCCCACAGCATTGTTGTTCGTCACATTTTTAGCTCCACAATACAAAAGGTTTAATGTTCGATCTGAAATAAGGAATTCTATAAATAAAGATACAAACGTTTACCTTCAAAGTTTTACCCCTAAAATACCGAAGTCTCAATTATTAACAAACCATGGTAGAGGTGACTTACCAGTACTAACCGTTGGTTGGTTTGGTATTCTTATCATTTCGGAGATTCTGAGATCTTAAATATATGTATTTTTTTAATTAGTAGTCCAGACAAATCTAAGACACTTTTCTTTTGTAGCATTTTGGCCGCACATTAATACTTTCAGAGAAACTCGCTCCACATTTTTGGAAAAGAATTTTTTTTTTTTTTCATTTATGGTTGGTGTTAACACCGTCCCGGAGAGTTCTTGTGTGTTCGTGTGTTGGTAATTAGGTTGAATTACGCATGTGCTAGAGTCTGACACATGTGCAGTTGTTCTTTGCAAGAATCTGACACATTCATTGGTGGGTATGATTTTGGATCAACCAATCACAACTTGGTATAGGCCCTCCCGCTGCGACCCCTTGAATTTGAATTTATTTCCAAGATGTCTCCCTTGTGCAATAGCTGTGAAGTAGATTACTTCCAAGCCATCGCAAGATTTTACGTTGAGTTTTACAGTAAGGACTGCGAGACATTGAAATTTCTCCAGGAACATGGTGTGATGCAAATTGAGGCTAAGTGCATGAACTGTAACCAGCCCTGTAGCTATCAAGCTGACAAACACCTTTGGTACTGTGGAAGGAAAATTGCCGTCTGGAAGTAAAAAAATGGAAGTGTAATTATAAAGCGTCACACTAAAAAGGAACATTTTTATACGGTGTACATCTGGAGCCATGGAAAAATTATTTCATTTGTTAATCATTGGCTCCAGAAGGTACGGGACCAGTCTTCTGAGCCTAATTAAGGTCGGCACTACGGATTCCAAAACTTAAAATCCAAAAAATGCTGGACAACTGTAATGCTTATTTTACATAGGGGTTAGGTTAGGTTTTGCGAGGCTTGGGGTGATTAGCAGTAGAAATGAAGGTCAGGTTCGTTCAAAAAACATAAAAAAGTCTCGAAAAAACATTATTTCAATTAAAAAAACTTTGAAAAAACCCAAAGACTTTCGATTTTTTCTCGATTTTCTCTTAAAGTAATCATGAGCGTGCAAGATGCCATAGAAGAAAAGTGTCTTGAAATCATCTAAACTACTGAATGTATATGTACATTAAAAACCGCTGGATCCCCAAAACGATAATTTTACCGGTTAGTTTTGCCAGTTTCAAAAGATAGTTTGAACAACTTTCATCCAAAACGACATGTGGTTGGCGAATACAACATCTCGGTACACTGGCAGTTTTATACTCTCACTGCTTTACTTTATACAGGACACGTATTGTATTTCTTTCACATTGCAATCGGGTGAAATAAGCTGTAAGGACTATTCTGCATGTGACCCAAGTTATCCTTATCGTTCACATCAGTCCAGAATGTACACCGTTCAGGTAAAATAATAAGAAAACCCAACTATTATTACTACAACACAACGTACCATACACTGCCTTCATCTTGTCTCTCTTCATTACCCCGCACTCCACCTCCTTCTCTCCTATGTGGACCTTCATCAGTGGGCTGAATGACTCCTCGAATGGACAAGGTCTTTTGGGCATCTTAGCTTGATTATATTTATAGTTTAGAGAAGGAAAGTCACTCACAGTCCCGCCAAAACCCAACAGTCTGTGTACACCTTGAGGGTCACCAGCTACCAGGCTAAGATGGGGGACACGGGGCTATATATATATTTACTTTATTAATTATGTAACAATTATAACTTATTAAACTGCTATTAAAAATCTTATCATAACAGATTCATCAGTAAAGAAAAACATACAATAAAATAAGGTACACTAAATTATATATAATCTTTATTTTACACCAATAATACAAAATAGCCAAGTCATCCCCCCAAAAAATATTCATTTTCTTTTATTTCATGATAGAAAATGGATGTAAACAAACAGTCTCATGAATGGGGGACTTAAATGATTTCCAGAGAGTTTAAATACGGAGATTAAAACACTTTGAATGAGATTAAATGCAGAAATTAAATGATTTTGAATGAAATTAAAGATCTTATCGTAGTATTAAAGAGACCAACCGAGTATCACTTTAATTAAATGGCTAACAATAACAATAACAATAACAATAACAATAACAATAATAATAATAATGTAGGTCATTTGCGCGGGAAAAGTCAAAGAAGAAAAGTAACTTAGATTTGTCTGAAGTGTTGATTGAAAAGAAAAATATTAAGATACGGTTAATAACAATAATAATAATAACAATAATAATAGTAATAATAATAAGATGCGTATTAATACCGTAATAATAATAATAATATACAGTAGGTCGTTTGCGAGTAAAATTCATAGAAGAAAAGTGTCTTAGAATTGTCTGAATTATTGATTGCAAAGAAAAATGATCAAGATAATAATAATAATAATAATAATATTATTATTATCATTATTATCATTAACTATGTTTAGAATAATAATCATTTAGTAATTTAAGAGAGTTATATTAAGGAAAATAACCTTAGCTATATAAATTTTAATAAGAAGAAAAGGTCACATGCAATTTTAATAATTTTTTTCAAAAGGAATTTTACGTTACAGATTATTAGCAAAAAATGATAAAAATAAATGGATTTCAAGTACATTGATTTGGTTCGATAGGTTAGGTAGGTAAGATTAGGTTAGGTTATGTTAGATTAGAATGGGATAAATTAAAATCTGGTTAGATTGTGTTAGGTTCCACTCTATTTCACAAGTTAGGTGTTTCTATTTCATTACAGTATATCCATTTTATGCAAAGAAAAGCGCTGTTATCACGCACATGTACGTTTTATTAGCTAGACAACATACATAATTTATGTATTTACCTTAATTATATTTATAAAATAACAGCTCAGGTTCTCAACTGGCTCAGCCATGTTAATATTGTTATTATTATCCACTCTGTATCTGTGTTTTTCGGCTAAATAAACTGTTTCAATTCAATTCAATTCAATTAGGGGTAGAATGGTATAGCCTATTGGTAATGACTAATTTTACACACATCATAGTTAATACCACTCGAGGAACATTATCATGCCAGATATTTTGAACAAGGTTTAATATTCATTGTATAATAATATAACTTATCATGATAATATTATTTACTTTAAAATTATACCCAACAAACTAAGGGTGACACAGTTGTTCCTTCAACACCTAGCTGGCGAGACAGTCACTAGGAATAACAAACATTAGAAATCCGGACAAACCTCTCAGTAATCCTCGTATAATGGCGGAGATTATCAGCTCCCGGGGATAATTCTGATGCCGGTGATACTTACACGTAAATCCTGAGGTGAGAATCTATGCACGTGACCTGGCGCACCTGTGGCAGGATTCCCAAAACGTTGTATAGTAAACTTTCCCTTTGGCTGACTCAGGTAGCGCTCAGGGTGACTAATCTTCAGGTGATATAGGCTGGAGTGGGAGTGGATCTTCATGAGGACCAAATAAAGGATTCTTGATGATTTATGGACCAAATTTTGCAGTGAGTATTCGTGTTTAGTTGATTTATTTGAGTTACGACGCAGGACTGGCAGCTCAAGGGCTCACGAGACAATTAAAGCCCTCTTAATGGACGAATTTTTGAGACAGAAAGTAAAATAAAAGACAGGGACAGGAAGAGAGATTAAAGATGATAAATGAGAAAGTGGAAGTGAAAAGGAAGAGGGAGGATGTGGGGGGGGGGGGGGTGGAGTACCCAACAGGTGAGAGAGCACAACACAATCAAGACCAGACACACCTGTAATTAACTTTGCTCCTCTACCTCCTGCTCCACTGTTTGTTTGCTCTCTTTCTTAAATTATTCTTACATTTCTTTCTCCTTTACTTCTGTTTCTCTATAACTCGTGTCCTTCTGCATTTCCTTTCCTTTCTGCCTGAAGTACATAATAAAACATCGACTCATCTATTTTACGTATTACACACGTGATTTATTTTACGGATTACATAAAAATATAATTAAATAGCAGAAAGTCTTTAGTAAATAACAAAAATAAAACCTTTCGTGGCTTTTGTTTTTAAACCAAAGATGTGATTTTGTTAAGGCAAAGAAAAAACTGAACAAATAAACAGAAAAAGTCAAGGTGTTGATAAAGTGTCTCCAACAATACACTCAACTGGAGACTCATGCACCCAGCCACTCCCTAGAGCACACCTGAGGGAAGCTTCATTACCTGGTGTTTGTAAACAAATGATGGCTGGTTCACCCCTGGCAGGAGGCGCTGTGTGGTGGGCGGGGATGAGGGTCAGCTGTGTTATGGCTCTCTAGGGGGGATGTACCTCTCCTGCCGCGCCTCACACACACTCACTCCCTCGACTCCCAGATGTCTTTTGGAATATTAAGAAAGTAAATAACGATATAAACTATGATTAATCAGATGACAAAATAGAGTTTAATAATAATCTGTTTATCGTCTGTGTTGTCTCGTTTGAATATAACCTAACCGTTCAACAATCTCTACAGTATATCACTTTATGAGCCTATTTTTCCGGCATCGTCGTTATTATGTCACAGGACAGTAGAGGTCTAACTTAAATCTTACGAACAAATGATGAAGGACAAACTATTATAAAGTTTACTCTAACATCATTAATAACAAAATATTCTCTTGCTAATGGTCCAAAACTATTTTATAAGACAAAATGCGCCTTATTGACACTACGTAATAGAGAACAATAGAAGACTAAGATAAGGAGGTTTAGCATAAGGGAGAAAACAATAAACAGAAACGGATGAGGAAGGAAAACTGAGTATAACGAAATGACATTAATCCATATATTAATTAGTAATGAGACGTGAGAGTGAAAGACTAAGAGGGATAATTGGTGATAAATGGGAGAACTCGAGACAATGATTCCAACACAATAACATACAGAAAATATAAGAAAAAGCATAAGAGGAAATTAGGATTACTACCACAGTTTATTCCACCTAAAGATTAACATATTGGATTCAGTAAATAACTAAATATAAGACGTAAAAAAATAATATAGGGAATAAATAAAAAATAAACAAGAGTCTGTAGCCTCTCCGTCGTACACACACACACACACACACACACACCTTGGTTGCTTATCCTCCGTGTAATAGGTAGGTGGTGAACCCCGCCTCCCGCCATAGGTCACGTCCGAAGCCCTGACCTCGCTTGACCCGTCATTCATTACCATGCCAGGTCAAACTCTAAACCTTTAAGGTCATCAACGGCGTGTATAGGAGCGAGTGTTTTGTTAAAGGTGTTGGGCGGTTTGGGGAACGCCCACTGACACCATTAGATAGACAGATAGATAGATAGATAGATATTTTTCAGGCATACTGTACAATGGTGATGAGTAAGTCGATTCAGCTGAAGAAAGACATTAAAAGGTTATGTCTATGTATGTTAGTACGTATACATAGATAAATGACACATACTACATACCTATACTATATAAACATACTACATAAACATACTATACATACTATACTTAAACATACTATATACATATACTCATACACAATTGACCTACGCCCTCGAGAGTATCTATGAGCCTGACTTTCTTTTAGGTCGGACCATCGGTGTAGAGGCGGCACCCAGATTACTTCAGGGGATTACGAGGGTGGGCGTAGGCGGGCAGCAGAGGGTAAAGGGGGGTGGAAGAGGGCGGGAGTGGGTGTAGGTGAGTGGGGGAGGGTGGGAGAGTGGAAGAGGGTTTGGGTGGCCAAGGGTTTAACTAAATGTGGGTTCTTAGGGATCAACACCACCTGTTAACGCACCTGCTGACTGACTGACTGAACCTCCTCCCCACACCTGGACACCTGCCCTTGGGTGGCCAGAGTGAATGATCAGGTATTTACACTGGTCAGTTAATAGCGGGCGGTGTCTAGCCCTGTTGGTCATCCTAGTCCTAATGGGCCCCAGTAATACTAGACCCCTAACTAACTTAACCTAATCTAACCATTTGGATTAGGGCCCAATTTTAATAAGCCTTAACCTACTGGATTCGAATCTTAATGCGTAAGTTAGGTCGAGGTTTATGAGTAATGTTCTAAGTATCCATGTCTACGCATCTCAGACAAAAATACACAACTGTGATGGTCGGTGACATTGTTGTGAACAGTTTAGCTTAGACGCGTGCTGGCGGAGAGCGCCCCCTGGATTACAACAGTGGACAGATCCTCAAGATGGTGAAATTATGAAAGATTAATGCCACTTACTCTGCAACAGTGAGTTCGGGCACTGACACACACACACACAGACTTGTATAAACGTGTGATGTTAGACTTAAACTGAGCACCGCGGAGTATTATAATTAGACTAGGATAGTGTGTTCATGAGATTTGAATGCCCTAATCTGCATATCAACAACAAAAGCTACCTACCAGAGATAAGCTGAGAGTAAAGGTTAAACAAAAGCAAAGTATAAAAATGTATAAATGTAGTTCACAATGACTTATTTTATACATGTTGTTGTAGTAGTGGTGACGATACTAACTGTACATGTTGTTGTAGTAGTGGTGACGATACTAACTGTACATAGATGTTAGTTAAACATTAAGAGAAAAATCTCCCAGATATTGTTTACTACAATACTTGTTGTAAAATATTGTTGTTCACTGCTTTCTCGTGAACATTATCTACCACTCCACCGATTATTGACAAAGGGAAGAGTTATTTAACGCTATGCTGAAGGTTTCTACAAATAACATCATACGCCCGCCAGTACTGAACAGCTACAGGATATGCCAGGAGGGTCACATCTGAGTGGTGCCTGAGCTCTATCCTAAACTGTCGCACGGCATTAAAACCAGGTTGGGATTGGTTATAAGAGGAGGTTACAGTTATGGAAGACTGCAGTACTGTTCTTGTGGGACGAATACAATCACAAATATTTAGAGCAAGTGTCTGTTTACATACTAGTTGTCTTTCTCTGTCTGTCTGTCTGTATTCCTTTTTTCTGTGTCCATCTTTTTCTTTCTTATTGTCTGTCTTTTCTCTGCCCGTCTGTCTCTGGGTTCCACTGAAGACTAAGGTTAACCACAGTTGGGTTTAGTTACTACAGTACTTTGAAAGGTCACCGCCTCTCCATAGAAAATTAAGTCGGTCGCAGGGGTAACACGCCAAGACGGATTGATCCCTCCTCCTCCTCACACACTTATATTAGCGGTAGGGTGAGCATAAGAAGAGTGTGGAGGGGGGAGGGGTTGTGGTAAAGGTTGGAGGGATGTCAATAATCCCTGGGGTGGGGCGGGAGGCACGGGCAGGCAGGCGCCACCCCAGGGCCGCCTCTCCCCCTCCTCCAACACCACACTTTCTTCACCCCACCTCCGCCTCCCCCACCTACAAGATCATCAATGTCGACCGCTGCAGCACACACACACATATTTTTTGTACACAATTCCCAATTCTCCTTCTTATTTAATTTTGTTTGTCACATTTCCTTGTTGAGGAGGTTTTTATAATAAATACAGAAAGTAAAATTAATAACTCTAGAGGCTAAAGGATGAAAAAGATATTAAACTCTGGGAAACGTTTCGACTCACAAGTAATGACCGGATAACATAGTTTTAGTGTGAGGCTTCGGCTGTAAATATTCAAAGTAGCGTTGGAGCCCTGACGTCACTGCTTCACTCAGGGGATATCTTGTTGCCCCAGGAGCGCCACCCTCCACCCAACACGTATATAAAGCCAGTTTTATTCTACATAAGAAGAAAATAAGAGTGATTAACATGGAATCGACTCTAAGAAACACGCTCGCTTGATCCCCACGTCATGTCTGGGATCGCGGAAGCTTTGGCGCCAACTTTGAGTGAGTCGCTCTTAAAGACATGTTAGAAATCACACTTCAATGGCCAGCTGCCGACGTCCTGTTAAGATATTCTGCCTACATGCCCCGGATTACATCTCTCGCGAACACGAACTCACCACGCGGATTATAAGAAAAAAAAGAAGATCCTCAAGTCATATAATGAAGAGTTTTAACCATTTAATGTTCATGTGGTGTTAGTCCTGCTTGCTGCCTGTATTACTGGAACCTGGCCGTCACTCACCTCACACACACAACACCTTCTAAAACCTCCATAAACAGCGATTTAACCCCTCGAGCCTTAACTCCCAGGACGAGACATATCATGTAAATAATCCCACTGACTTGATAATATATTCTTCAGAGGCGCAGCTTTAATGAGTTCTCAATAGGATGATAATCAGGAGGCACTTGTTCATGTCCAGCCTCTCAAAGCTGTACCGTACATCTGCTGAATTAATATGGCGTCTGTGTTAACTTTACCCATGTTTGCTGACGATCCTGGCAATATATAAGTTTCAATTCGTTTAGTATGTTCAGTATATAGACGATGCAGATATACAGTTCAGCATGTATAGACAGTGTAGGCAAACAGTTCAGAATGTTTATATACAGTGGAGGTATATAACTCAGCATGTATATAAACAATAACACAGGTATACAGTGTACCTAGAGGATGCTGCTATACAAACAACACACACACACACACACACACACACACACACACACACACACACACACACACGAAATATAGATGGTAAAAGGACGAGAGTCAAGATCCTGGAGTGCTCTTAAAGTGTTTTTCTCGGGTCTTATCTTTAATATTAATGACATGATCGAGAAGAGAAAAAACGGTGATACCTACAGCCAATTCATCAACGTTTAATAATAATAATAATAAAAAACCTGTTATAACAAATGTGTTACGTTTCTCTTGGTGGATGATGATGTTACGAGAGGGAGGGAGTGAGTGGGAGAGGATGGGGGGGGGGGGTTGGGAGGTGGGGGGAGGGTGGGAGAGGATGGGGAGGGGTTGGGAGGTGGGGGGAGGGTGGGAGAGGATGGGGAGGGGGTTGGGAGGTGGGGGGAGGGTGGAGGAGGGTGGGAGAGGATGGGGAGGGGGTTGGGAGGTGGGGGGAGGGTGGAGGAGGGTGGGAGAGGGTTGAGGAAGGTAAGTTGGATCACCTGAACATTAATTATCCTATTACTATCCTAACTTAACCTAACCTAGCCTAGCTGCCTTAGATATCCCTTGGGTGGTTAATCTCCAGGTGATCTCATTGGTTTTACGTGAGAGGTAAATTATACAGAACTAAACCTCGAGTATTGATGGTGTGTGTGTGTGTGTGTGTGTGTCATACTAGTGTAGAGAGAGAGAGAGAGAGAGGATTGCCACCCACCATTACCAAAGGTTTATCCACACAAGAGAATAATACTGCATTCCCCACGTCTCTTCTTCCTCCTCCTCCTCCTTCTCTTCCTCTTCTTCCTCTTCTTCCTGTTGCTCCTCCTCCTCTGTCTACTCTTCCTCTTCTTCCTGTTGCTCCTCCTCCTCTGTCTACTCTTCCTCCACTTCTTCCTCCTCCTCTACCTACTCTTTCTCTACTGAGTAACTGAGTGAGTAAGTGAGTCAGTGAGTGAATGTGTGTAATCTATTGAGTAAACTGCTGAGTAATAGTGAGTAGTCTAAAGGGGGGGAGGGGGGAGGGAGGGGGAGGGGGGGAGGGAGGGGGGGCAAGACGCGGGAAGCATCAACATTTGTAAAAAAAAAATAATAAATAAAAATAAAAAATAAAATAAAAAGTTTCCCGATAAGAAACTTAAAAATTACTGAACGTGTCGTCGAAGGCTTTACTGAAGATAAGCTGAGTCGTTGTAAAGCTTAACCTCGTTTAGATACAGCTTTAACTAGAGGAGGATTCGAGCTTGTATGGAAACGTCACTGGAAGCTGTATATAGGAGGTCAGATACACAGAATACTGAGGGGTCCTTCCATATATCCTATAGTGAAGGACTCTCGCCCATGAATGGATATCCTAGGAATGGTTGTCAATAGGAACGTAGGATCGCCTGGAATAATCCTTAACTACAGAATTTAAGGATTCCTGGAGATAAGGTTAACTGAGAAGGAATTTTAAGAGATCTTGGAAAATGTCTCCAATAGCGAGGTCAAGTTCCTCTAGTTTGAATCTACGTAAGGTGAAATATTTTAGACCAATCAGGAGACAGATTTGTGAAGGTGGAGATAAGGTGAAATATTTTAGACCAATCAGGAGACAGGTTTGTGAGGGTGGAGATAAGGTGAAATATTTTAGACCAATCAGGAGACAGAGTTGTGAAGGTGGAGATCCTCACAGGCCGGGGAAGGTGGCGGGAAGTTTGGCTGGAGTGAGGAGGTGAAATATTCTGAAGACGGACATGAATAGAGAGCTTAAAACTCCTTCAGGAACACCGAAGATTGAGGAGGACTTAAGAGTGTACGGTGGCGTGGGTGTAGAGTGGGTGTAGGTGGGGGAGAGGTGAGGTTTGTGGGTGTAGAGTGGGTGTAGGTGGGGGAGAGGTGAGGTTTGTGGGTGTAGAGTGGGTGTAGGTGGGGGAGAGGTGAGGTTTGTGGGTGTAGAGCGGGTGTAGGTGGGGGAGAGGTGAGGTTTGTGGGTGTAGAGTGGGTGTAGGTGGGGAGGGGTGAGGTTTGTGGGTGTAGAGTGTGTGTGTGTGTGGAGGAGAGGCTCTCTACAGTGAGATATGCGAGGTGGTGTTGTTGTGAGATTATGAGGAGGAGAAGGAGAGCCTCGTCCAGGACTCCGACCCACCCACTGGCTGCTGAGGCCGCTAAGACGACAACATCTAGACGAATGGTCGGCGGCGCCTTAGCCCAGCCAGACCCGTCCACTTACCGGCCACCCGACCACACACGCCGGACACGAACGGGCTCTGGGGAGGTGGTTGGGGAGGAATACTGGGGAGATTACCAAGGATGGGGAGGTTAGATCCGTCCACCATCCTCCCACTCCCATCACACACAGGGAACCAGATTCTTAAAAAATAATTCACGTAAGATATATCAACACTACATAAAAAAAAATCATCAGTAACAATATACGATTTCTCTACCCTGAATTACACATCAAGACTTCCTTAACTATTTACGGATTACAAAATGGCTGGAAAACTACACTAGAGAGTTAATTCACACTTAGGACAGGTAAGATAATTAACACACGAACCCTGAGAGAATATTAACACATGTGTGGAGAGATAACATGACCAGGACGAATGGCGGCGACGGTGCGCTGAGACTGTAGTGAAAGTTGGATGTTTTCTAGACTGTTCAGAGGTGATGAAAGGTAGATATATATTACTGTACAGAGCCTTCACTACCTACACCGGGTTCCTCCAAGGCTTCAGGAACACCATGTTTGGCTTCACTACCTACACCGGGGTCCTATAAGGCTTCAGGAACACCATGTTGGGTTTCACTACCTACACCGGGTCCTCCAAGGCTTCAGGAACACCATGTTTGGCTTCACTACCTACACCGGGGTCCTATAAGGCTTCAGGAACACCATGTTAGGCTTCACTACCTACACCGGGGTCCTATAAGGCTTCAGGAACACCATGTTTGGCTTCACTACCTACACCGGGGTCCTATAAGGCTTCAGGAACACCATGTTTGGCTTCACTACCTACACCGGGGTCCTATAAGGTTTCAGGAACACCATGTTAGGCTTCACTATCTACACCGGGGTCCTCCACTAAGCGGAGGTGTTGGCCTGGAGTCACGTAGCGGCTCTCCTGTTGAACATTCCAGAGCAGTGGCCGCCCTCACCTGCCTACACACCTGTGACACGGCCTCCACCCATACACCTGGAGGCTTCCCACACCTGGAGGTTAACCTTGGCGCCGGTTTACTCTTAAATAACAAAATTACTGGAAAATTCAGGTAAGTGACTTAACAGCTATCACTTAAAACACTTAAGAGAACAGGCAAGTATTATTACAGGTAAATCACTTAAAACGCTCAAGGTACAATTAAGTGACTAGTTTACTTCCAAATATAGATGTGGTTTGGCTACACTCAACACCCCTCCACTGTTAAGTAGTACTGTTACTTAAGGCCAGAGTCCTTACTTATTGACGTGCCCAGAGTGAGGTGGTACAGCCCTTCACCTTACGACGGTGACCACTCTACTTAAACCGATGTCTGGCCTCCGGAGCACGTCCTGGAGGGGGGGGGGGGGGGTGATGGTTGGGAAGGAGGAAGGAGGGAGGAAAAGGAGGAGGAGGACCTGTCACTCTTCACTCTTCCTTCTTCTCTTCCATGAAACCTCCCCTCACCCTTTCCCCTCTTCACCTCTCTTACTTTTCTACCTCCCATCACCTCCCTCTTCCCCCCTTCTCCCCTTTCTTCCTACCCTCTCCTCTCCTTTCCCTCTCACCCTTCCTTCGTCTCCCCCTTCAACCCTCCAAACTATTTTTTTTAAACTCCCAGGACAATGGACCGTCAACCTAGTCCATCCTGTCTCGGAAAAAAAGAGGAAATTTATGATAATTGTAAAACTCAAAGCGGGGAGGAGGAAGAGGGAAGGAGGGAGGGAAGGAAGGAGGGAAGGAAGGAGGTACGGGGGAAGGAGGGAGGAGGAAAGAAGGGAGAAGAGGAAAAGGAGGATGAGAATTTTTTGAAGTCTCCACCCTCCATAAGAGAGAGAGAGAGAGAGAGAGAGAGAGAGAGAGAGAGAGAGAGAGAGAGAGAGAGAGAGAGAATGAATTATGACGTTTGATATTGAGTCAAACTTCCGACGTGAAATTGGATTGAGATGAAGAGAGGGAGGGAGGGAGCGAGGGAGAAAGGGAGAGAGGGAGAGAGGGAGGAAAGGAGGGAGGTAGTTAAGGTATCTATAGTTAATATTACTAAGTTATCTATCTTACAGTTTGGTGTTATAGTTGTTGTTTAAGTTATAGATATTTAATTAACAGGAATTTTTAACATATTAACCCATGAGAATAAACACAAGTTAATTACCATAACCTGTAGTTAACACCTAAGTTCACCTGTAATAACGGAGGAAATTTATCCCCAAAATAATAAAATTACTTCTCACAAATCAGCAGAAATAAACGAATACGTGTACAGCAGGTTAGGACTACGACAGTGAGGGAGGCTATAACTAAACACACACACACACACACACACACACACACACACACACACACACATCACACACACACACACACGCGCACACACACACACACACACACACACACACATCACACAGGGGAAAAATAAGCCATTGGTATTCTTCTATTTACTGGGTGTGTGTAACCTAACGCCTGTACATATTATTACAGCGTGAGGTATATATATATATATTTACTAGTTGTCTTGTTCCTTGTGTCTTGTTCCGTGTTCCGTGTTCCTTGTCCACAACACGCGGGGAGCCACTCTATGATGGCATACTGTCACTTGAACAACGACCAGCTGAGGAATATAAACAATGGACTCCTCCCCCCCGCCCACCAACCCACCACCCCCCACCAACCCACCACCCCCCACCAACCCCCCCTCCCCCCCCCTGACACCCTCTTCCTATACTTGGGTACTCCGGTGTTTGAGAGAGAGAGAGAGAGAGAGAGAGAGAGAGAGAGAGAGAGAGAGGGGGGGGGGTATATACTGGACATGGATACCGGATATGGACGCCATCTATCTCACTACCG
Organism: Homarus gammarus; assembly: GCA_958450375.1. Lineage (NCBI taxonomy): Eukaryota > Metazoa > Arthropoda > Malacostraca > Decapoda > Nephropidae > Homarus > Homarus gammarus. The sequence goes on from CAUDMG010003229.1 coordinate 491,364, forward strand.
GACACCGAGCATCATATAAACGGACACTTGGCAAATCTGTGCCGATAATATCATGAGGGCGCGGTGGGGGCGTGGGTAGAGGGTGAGGGGCGTGGGTAGAGGGTGAGGGGCGTGGGTGGAGGTGAGGGGGCGTGGGTGGAGGGTGAGGGGGCGTGGGTGGAGGGTGAGGGGGCGTGGGTGGAGGGTGAGGGGCGTGGGTGGAGGTGAGGGGGCGTGGGTGGAGGTGAGGGGGCGTGGGTGGAGGTGAGGGGGCGTGGATGGAGGTGAGGGGGCGTGGGTGGGGGTGAGGGGAGTGGGTGGAGGGTGAGGGGGCGTGGGTGGCGTGTGTGGGGGTGAGGGTGCAGTGGGTGGTGTGTGTGGGGAAGAGTGAGGAAAAATAGGGAGGTGAGGGGAAGTGAGAGGAGATGGGGAGGAGAGAGGTAGAGACAGTACCTATTTATACTACCAATTTGACTATTTTTGGTCCGCCTAACAACATGACTTATTTTCCTAATCTGGGTTCCCATAAGTACAGCCTATTCCACTATTTCTGGTTCTTATTCATAATACCTATTTTACAACACTTTTTCCCCTATTTTAAACCCTATTTAATTATTCCTTAAGTTCATATCATTAAACCCAATCGTACATTCTTTAATTCCACTATTTTGGTATCCATTTCAACTCCCTATTTCAGCTTCCTGGACCACCTCTGAGCCGGATATAGGGACATTAAGCACTATTTTCGATACTATACAATACCCTACCCACCTCCCCATAGTATAATATGGAAAGGGTATCACAGATAATCCTATTTTGAAAACATTATTGATGGATGCACACAAACACTGCGGAAGTCTCACGTCTCCCCTGCGAATCAAAGAAAATGGACCATAATAATTAGTTTTATTTGTATATTATTTTTGTTGTATTTCAAACTTATATTCTGCCATTTTATTAATATTATTTATGTAAGTATTGATTGGCTGTTGTTTGTATACCTGTACTGTCTATGTATATTGTTTGTATATACCAGTCTATGTATAACCGATGATTCACTCTATCTCCATACACACACACACACACACACACACACATACACACGCCTCATTACCCACACTAATAAAATGAACCATATATGGCAACATTTTCTCCCACCTTAGTGACACCAGTTAGTCAATTTGTTGCTCCTTATATACACACGTGCTGTATAAGAGGGGGTGTGGCTGGTCCTTATACTGAGTGGTTCCTTATACTGGTGGTTCCTTATACTGGTGGTTCCTTATACTGGTGGTTTCTTATACTGGTGGTTCCTTATACTGAGTGGTTCCTTATACTGAGTGGCTCGAGAAGAGGATGGATGGATAGAGAGATGGATGAGTGTAAGCAATGGTACATATGGATAGTAATTGTAGGAATAATAATAATAATAATAATAATAATAATAATAATAATAATAATAAGCGCTTCTTTTCTAAGGGTCGCTGGTTCTCGCCCGGGGCCCCCAACAGTGACTGGTGGTGCCTGACTTAACAGTTGAGGAAGTTTAGGTGGTCGAGTATAGTGTCGACCATATACTGAACATTAAGCTATACCGTGAGGAGAGAGAGAGAGAGATAGATAGAGAGAGAGAGAGAGAGAGAGGCATTACAAGGTCCTCCATGTTGTCACAGTAAGAGGTGATGGTACGTTATAGCTGGTGTCCGCTATATAGCTGTCAGTAAGGCTCTCAGTAGCTGGTGTCCGCTACACAGCCGTCCACTGTAGCGTTAAGAGGGCGCATTTCGCGGCCGATCATCGCGGCTTCCCGCAGTCAGTCAAGTGTCAGCTTCGAGCGGATGTGGGTCGGGGAGGACACGTGCCGCCTGACAGACTGACACCGTTCAGACTGACTCCCTGGGATTGACACTCCCTGGCTTTTATACTCCCTCTGGACGGCGCCACGCAGGGCCTAGGACGGACGGATGAAGTCAGTGGCGCCAGGCTAAGACGGAGGGGAAGGGAGAGAGAGGGCGGCGCCGTGCTCAACCCCAAGACGAGGAGGATGGGTGAACCAAGACGCGGAGGAACACCAGACGAGGTGCAGGCTCACGGAGGGCCTCCTGGCGCCTCCTTAAGACGGGGACACAAGGAGGAGAGACAGTACACACCCGGGGGAGGAGAGACAGTACAGGACAGTACACACCCGGGGGAGGAGAGACAGTACAGGACAGTACATACCTGGGGGAGGAGAGACAGTACCGGACAGTACATACCTGGGGGAGGAGTTTGGAGGGCGTCTCCTTAATGTCTTGAGGTTAAGATGACTGACTGTCTTGTCCCGTTCAGCCCCGCCACGCTCCGCCATGACTAAAGATCAACTTGGCGTCTTGGCATCTTTTTTATAGCCGGACTCGATGTCCTGGCGCCATTAATTCTCCAGAGTTGATGGTTTGAGTGGCGGGTTTTTACATACGAAGAGGCTACAGAGGAATTACCTCATAGTTCACGTGCGAGTTGAGTCCTTCTACTATGAGCTTATCAGGCGAACAGAAGACTGACTTGATCGGTTGTGTATCTATAAGTAAGGCGGCTTGGGGTAGGGGGCGGGAGGTGGGCGGGGTGGGCGGGGGTTAGGGTGGGGGGAGTATAAGCACATAGCTTTGTATTTGTTTCAAGATTCTATCCAAAATGTTCGTTTTTATGCCTCTAGAAGTCTAGATAAACAAATATTTCTGGCTGATAACAAAAAAGCATAGAAGCAAAATTCAAGAGAACCAGATGCCATAATGTCACCAGTACCGGGTGCCGGGTATAAAGATACGTACACAAACACACAAACACACACACAAACACACACACAAAAATTCCTCAGAAGAGACGTACACCAACCTATCGCATCATCTGGTATCAAGAAATAGATCGATTTAGTTCACAACTGTATTTCTTTTTTACCTTTAAAGTGAAAAGGAAATAATATAGTTTTCGTATATTATAACTATATTTTTCAAGTCTATTTTATCGGGTAATAAGCATAGTGGTCATCAAGGAGAGTGATGTAGGGATGCGGTGGGGAGGTGTGGCTGAGTTTAGTGTAGTCTACCATGAATCTTGATTATAGAAAACATTAAACATGTGAGTACAGTCCAGCAGTGTGTTTATAACTTGTCTGCCGCGGGTGAGAGAGTCTTGTCTGCCTATCTGCCTGTCTGTTGGTGGGGGGGGGGGGACTTGTCTGCTGGGGGGTGAGGGAGGTGACAGGAGGTATTGTGGAGGCCGGAGGTCCGGAAAATCACTTAGTGGAGCTACAATGGCGGTATGACCACGTCCTGCCACTGAAGGGGAGGGGGGGGGTAGGGATGGAAGGAGGGAAGGAGGATAGGGAGGGAGAGGGTGAAGTGGAGGGAAGGGAGGGAGAGAGGGAGGGGATGAAGTGAATGGAAGGAAGGAGAGTGGAGGGGTAAGAGGGAGATGAAAAGAAGGTAAGGAAGGGAGAGAGGAAGTTAAAAAGAACAAGAGGGACTCATTGAAGAGGGAGATGGAAGGGAGACTGGAATAGGGAAGGAATGAATAATAATAATAATAATAATAATAATAATAATAATAATAAACTCTGGACGTTGAAGCACTTATAAACTAAGACTTAACTGGATCTTGACAGCTCAGTATACAGTATGTTGCCTAAACTTGCTCTTCATAAGTCAGTATTTCCTAAGAACTTGTCACTTTTGGCGTTAGGTGTCTTAACCCAGATGATGAGTCGCCCTGTAAAAAACAAAACCAAAAAAAAAAACATTAACAATAGTTTAGGAAAAAATCCAAAATAGGTGTAAAAAAAGACTTTGTAAATTGGTCATGTAAATACACCTTGGTAGTATGCAAAAGAAAAAATAGACAACGTTAAAAAGAAAAACATTAAAGATTTCTACAATACATTTATACGAACAGATATACAAGACACTGTAAACAAACTCCCAACTAGAGCGAAGACGGCTCCCTCTTCCACAGAAATTCAACAGACATCTCTATATTATTTTATCCTCGTTCACAGACATACACAGACGTTAAAAAACCTGGTGTAATATTGACCAGAAGGGAAGGTGTGCTGCCAGGAGTGTTTATATTGCAATTAAAGCGACGTCTTAGTGTTGGGTGGTGTTGGCCTGAACGTGTGAATGTATATAGGGCGATATGACGCGGCAAGAGACTTCACTACCCCTCCCCCAGTCGTCCCCCCCTCCTCCTCCACCTCTCCATGTTGACTCTGGGGTTCTCTGGGGGGAGGTGGTTGGAGGGGGGTGGGGGTTATGGGTGTGGGGGTTTAGACTAGTCACTAACCAGAATAGTTTTTGATCTTAACTAAACGTAAATTGAACCCTTTTCTCTCTTGAACTTGTATACCAACCGAACCCTATGTATACAACCTAACCTAACCTAACCTATGTGAACGGATTACTGTGATCAACAACGTCCTTATCACACTTAAGTCTGATCTAGTTCACACTGGAGGGAGGGGGGGGGGAGGGAGGGGGCGAGAGAGGGGGGCGGGAGGGAGGGGGAGAGGGAGGTACACAGGACAGGTAAAGGAATAGGTTGGGTAGCAGAGAGAAGGTTCCTAAGAGCGTCCGTCCACCTTCCGTCTTTCTGTTCGTCCGCCTCCCGGTTTATTTACTTTGGTACCCCCCCAGTGGATCGAGGGAGTAGGGGGGAGTAGGAGGGAAGGAAGGAGGGGTGGGGGGAGGGAGGGAGGGGTGGGGGGGGTGTGGGGGAAAGGACGTACAGTGAGATCGGAGGCGGGTCATTGTTCCTGTCGGTGATCTGGTGTTGAGCATCACACCTACAGCACCACAAAGCAGCTGTCGGGGCCACTGACCATGAATGACACGGGCTATTAGTAGTGGTCCTCTCTACCCCCCCCTCCCCCTCTCTCTCCCTCTCCCACCTCTCCCTCCCCGCACCTAAAGGCCCCTCCGAGTCTCCAACCATCTCCAGCTCTTGTGTTGGGTGTGGCGGGAGGGTCCCAGTCAGCCTCGCTCGTCTTTGTGTGTTTTGTGTTGAGGCGAACTGCACAGGTCATCATGTTGGAGGTCCGCCACCCACGACACACTCCTCCTCCTAGTTCTTCCTCCTTCTCCTTCTTCCTTATTCTTCTCCATTTTCCTCCTTATCATTCTCTTTCTTCTTCCTCCTTCTTATCTCATTCTCCTCATTCTTCCTTCCTCCTCCTCCTTCTTCCTCCATACCTTAACCTAACCTAACCTAAAAACAGATAGCGTTGGGGATGGTTAATAATCAGATGAAATAAGCTGAGGTGAGGGGAGGTGAGGGGAGGGGAGGTGAGGGGAAGGGAGGGGAGGGGAGGTGAGGGGAGGGCGATTGAATCTTCAAAACACGTAAAAAAAAATCGTCAACAAAATATCGCCACAACAACTGCCAGATTTAGTTGTTTACTTTTTGTTTCATCTCCCTATAAACAGCGGCATCTCAGGTACACTATAGAGGGTTGGAGTTATCCCACGGGAGTCATAAATCCAGGTCAGGTAGTCAGCACCCACACCTCCACCTTCCGGGGTACGCCCACACAACACCTCGGGTCGCCCACACAATACCCCAGGCCGCCCACATGCACAACACCCCAGACCGCCCACACAACACCCCGGGCCGCCCACGTAACACACCCAGGCCGCCCAAACAACACCTCGGGACGCCCACACAACACCCCGGGTCGCCCACACAACACCCCAGACCGCCCACACAATACCCCAGGCCGCCCACATGCACAACACCCCAGACCGCCCACACAACACCCCAGGCCGCCCAAACAACACCTCGGGACGCCCACACAACACCCCGGGCCACCCACACAGCACCTCGGGCCGCCCACACAGGCCATTGTTGCCACCTTGATCATCACTACAGCCCTCTACAGTAGACGATCTTCACACACCCGGTAATAATCAGTCTTAGGGCTATTTAATATTTCACTGTAATTCCTTCGCCAGTAGTGTCCGATGTACGCCAGGCTACCGTTTACGTCAGGGTGGGATTATGTCGGTGCCTTGGGGGGGGGGGGGGGGTGTAGAGTATGCCAGCTTAAGTAACTGTCAGTATTTGATGAAGTCACTGATACTTGAAGTTGTGTGGTAATTATGAGTCTGCGGGTGATGCTGACAGTGGACGAAGCACACACACACGCACACACACACACACACACTTTCAGTACAGGTAAGGAACGAAACTAATTAGGTTCCGCCCCAGGTGAGTTGTTTACCTCCCTCCCTCCCTCCCTACCCTCACCAGGACGCCACACTGACCCAATAAGGTGTGAAATTCCGTCAATTATGTTGCTTGGTGACCTGGTAACCGTGGTGGTCCTGGTGTATTGGCTTGGTGAGGTGTTAGCGTCAGGGGGCCGAGGCTGGTGACAAGAGAGGTGCTTGAAGTGAAGATGTTTCTTACCAGACCGTGAAATTGATGGTAATAAATGGAGATTGGTGATTGGTGATTAGTGATTGAACTCTCCCTGGTGATTCAAGTTGATATATTGTACACACGCATTTACTGTATATATATGCATACGTACATACGCTGTAACGCACGTACACAGACACACACACACACACACCTGACCGCAAATGTTTACATAAAGCTGACAATTGTTGATTTAATTAATTACTCTCCTCACTACCTGTCAGCTTATTATCCAGTCAGTCTGTCTGTCTGTTCTTTAATACAGGGCAGGTACAGAGTTTTGTAATGGGTTAGTTGAAAGATAATAATAATAATAACGATAATATAATAAAAATAAATGAATAACTAAACACCAAAGGCCCCGAAACATCCCCCTGAACAACGCCGACTTGAGGTAATCCATGGACGATTTAACTAAACTCTAGTAATCTCTTCCTTCACATTTAATCCTTCTTTCTAATATTAATCCCCTTTTCCTTTCTATATTAATCCTCTTTCGCACATTAATCCACCGTTTACAAATTAATCTAACTCTACGACCAAAAGGAATAACGCTGGATATTACTATATAATTATTATAGAAGGACAGTTAAATATGGGTGTAGGGAGGGAGATAAAGAGGAGGAGGGGTAGTAGAAGAAGGAGGAGGAGAAGGAAAACGGCGGAAAAGGATGACAGAGGACGGAGGAAGTAAGACGGAGGAGGAAGGAGAGGAGGAGGAGGCGGACTAAGTGTGAGGTGGTATACATAAATCTTCTTATGACTAATTGGCGGCCGCGGGAACAGTAGCGCGAGCTTTTGTTGGCGCGTCAGTTTAAGCCGCCACTGCTGCCAGCCACCGCCACTCCCGCCAGCTATACCCAGCCAGCCAGTCAGTCCAGCCAGCCAAAAGTGGGGTCTTCAAGCTATACAAAGACAGCCATTTGCCGACGCACTTTGTTGATGCTTCGGGATTTTGTTTACATGGACTAAATCTAGCTGGAAGCGCTTAAGACTTTCCGATAATTGACGTAATATTTCCAGTTAGTTAACCAGTCGGTTTGTTAGCCAGTTAGCCAGTCAGTTGTTGGGCCAGTTAACCAATTGGTTGGTCAGCCAGTTTGTTAGCCAGTCAGCCAGCGACCGAAAAAAAGCCCGCCGGTATCCACAAAGACATCGCTGCGACGTTGGTCAGTTTACTTTGCTACATTTAGCGAGAAATCCCGCTCTATATACTTTTAAAATCGGCGACGAAACACCAAGACAGGGTTGAGTTTGTGGTCTCGGGAGAAGGAAGGGGAGAGTTCTCTTTTACCTCACTGTACGTTCTTTTTTTTTTACGTTTTACCTCCAAATGATTTTACGAAACGTTTAAATCGAGGAAGAAAATACGAAAATCAAGTGAATTTAACTCTTGATACAGACGCCATTTCGTGGTATACATATTTACTTCTTGTCGCGTCTCCTGTATAGTGAGATGTGTGGTGTGTTTACAGAGTCCCTTGATGTTTGTGTTTACAGAGTCCCTTGATGTTTGTGTTTACAGAGTCCCTTGATGTTTGTGTTTACAGAGTCCCTTGATGTTTGTGTTTACAGAGTCCCTTGATGTTTGTGTTTACAGAGTCCCTTGATGTTTGTGTTTGCAGATTCCCTTGATGTTTGTGTTTACAGAGTCCCCTGATGTTGTGTTTACAGAGTCCCTTGATGTTTGTGTTTACAGAGTCCCCTGATGTTGTGTTTACAGAGTCCCTTGATGTTTGTGTTTACAGAGGCCCCTGATGTTGTGTTTACAGAGACAATACAAAAGGTACAAAGCCCAGCCCAGAATGACGCCCCAAAAATGTCACATTCCCCCAAAGGACCTGAGACCATTGCATCTACCCGTATAGTGTCTGGCGCTCCACCTGTACCCACGGCGCCAAACATCTCGAGAACGAGCGTAATAGGGCCAGAGGTGCACGTAGGGGGCCAGAGGTGCACGTAGGGGCCAGAGGTGCACGTAGGGGTCAGAGGTGCACGTAGGGGCCAGAGGTGCACGTAGGGGCCAGAGGTGCACGTAGGGGCCAGAGGTGCACGTAGGGGCCAGAGGTGCACGTAGGGGTCAGAGGTGCACGTAGGGGCCAGAGGTGCACGTAGGGGCCAGAGGTGCACGTAGGAGGCAAAGGCACACGTAGGGGTCAGAGGTGCACGTAGGGGCCAGAGGTGCACGTAGGGGGCCAGAGGTGCACGTAGGGGCCAGAGGTGCACGTAGGAGGCAAAGGCACACGTAGGGGTCAGAGGTGCACGTAGGGGCCAGAGGTGCACGTAGGGGCCAGAGGTGCACGTAGGGGGCAAAGGCACACGTAGGGGTCAGAGGTGCACGTAGGGGTCAGAGGTGCACGTAGGGGCCAGAGGTGCACGTATACAAGAAGAGACACACTCGCACTCTACCAGAAGCTGTCCTGCCTAGTGTGTGGGTCAGGGATTAGGTTAGGTTAGGTTAGATTACCGTGGATATGGTGAAGATTACTATTACGTGTTAAAAATGGTGGAGTATATACCAAGGTTTTCGATGTATAACCTAACGTGACCTGACCTGACCTAACTTAGTCTAACCTAACATAAACTACGGTCCTATGGTTGTTTATCTGGTTAGGTTAGGGTAGGTCAGGTTAGGTCAAGTAAGGTCAGGTCAGGTCAGGTCAGGGTGATACAAGAAACACAAGGCCTGGGACTCCCCCTGACAGTGCTCGAAGACTTTTAAAACAAATCGATCCACCGCGGAGACAGAGCACAGTGTGTGGGTTGTCCGCTGGTAAATATTTAAGCTTCGATGTCAGGGACCCAGAAGCGATCTTATTCTTAAAACCACCGTAAGTGAATTATGTCTCGCAACTATAGCTACGAGAACGTGTCTTACCTCTCATGGGTCTCGAATTCTCAAAAGATCGTAAGTGAGTATTTTTCCCGAGCTGATGATATGAGAAAAGTATTTAATGACCCTTACAGCTCTAATTCTCAAAGCTTTTAAGTAATTGTAAGTGATTTTTTTCCTCGTAATCGTGTGATAACTCATTTAACATAACCTGGATATCGTATTTCTCAATTAAAAGTTCACACGTTAATTTTTTGCCTTAATATTAATTATTTGTTTTATTTCTAAGGTGTTTTGGTGAGAAGAAGAGGAGGAGGAGGGGGAAGGAAGAGAAGAAAGGAGTAGAAAGAGGGTGAGAAAAGGAGGAGGAGGAGAAGGAAGGAGGAAGGAAGAGGAGAGTGGGACTAAGACAGCTAGAAAGATGATAGTGCGCAAGTAGTAGTGGTGGTGGTGAGAGGTAGTGATGGTGTTGGCATGTAGTGTTGTGAGCAGATAGTGGTAGTGGTGGTCAGTGGTGGTAGTGGTGTGAGCAGCGCATCTTTATTGTACAAAGTTGCAGTCGGTCAAAATCAATAACTTCAGGGACCGCGACCCTACCACCACCACCTGCCACCACTACCACCACCTACCACCATACTACCCACCACTACCATTATCTACCATTACTATTAACACCACTACTACCACCAGTTTACCACCATCATTTCCACTCCTACTCCCAGCATTATCCACCACAATCCACCATTACCACCACTGCTACCACAACCACTATGCATGAGCCACCACTACCCTCAATTACTACCACAATCACCACCAACATGTGCTTTGTGGTGTGTATGTGTGTGTTAGAAAATAAAGATTACTAACATCCAGAGGTTTAACATGGCCAAGTTAGGGGGGGACTATAGACGCCTGAATGTAAACAAAAAACAAATGAATAACGTTATAGACTCGTAAACAAAAAACAAATGAATAACGTTATAGACTCGTAAACAAAAAACAAATGAATAACGTTATAGACTCTCTTGTAGGTCAGCCATATAAGAGAGTCTCCTATAACCGTACTCTTATATCAAACTAAGTCTCCCTCTCCAGACGTGTAAAGTGCCGCACACTCCATAAATTAAAAATAAAGTAGAGTTAGAGAGTGATAAAGGAGCCAATGAGGATATCCGGAGGTGAGGTGGAGGGTCGCAGTCCAGTCCAGAGCGGAAGCCAGCGAGAGTTAGCCATTTTGTGACCACTTGGACCAACACCAGCGCTCTCTCACCCTCTCTCTCTTTCACTCACTCACTCACTCACTCACTCTCTCTCTCTCTCCCCTCTTCATCATTGTTCTGCTCGTATCACTAGCGTCCCCATTAGCCTATTACGAGGTCGTGTTTACAATGGAGACGCGGGCGTGTTTGGGGGGATCGTTTGGATTATAGTAACGAGTCGATTACGCGGGTGAGGGAGGCTAAGGGAGTGGTGCCATCTGTTGACACCTGGGCCAACTAGACGTCTTGACCGCCGATAGATAGATAGATAGACAAACAGACACTCTATCTATCGCATATGCATTTCAGGAACGAATCCAATTAATTCCTAGATGGAGCAACCTCTCTCTCTCTCTCTCTCTCTCTCTCCCAAACCTCACCCCTCACACTGTACTTAAAACCTACTTAAATGTCATCCCCATAACATTACTTAAATCCATATAGAGATTACTTTAATACCACTTAACAACTGGTGGGCAGCTACTTAAGTGAACTAGTTATAATTATCGTAGTTTTAGTTCACCTGCTATCATGTCTCTCACCATATCTCCCACTCGCTAACTTTATCTTCCTCCTACACCGTCTTTTAGCTTCAGAGTAAACGGTTCTCTTCTCTCCATCACCATCATCATCACCATCATCATCACCATCATCATCATCATCATCATCATCATCATCATCATCATCGTCATCATTGAGTTTATCTGTAAGCTCCAGTGATGCGCCAGATGGACCTACCCCGCCCCGTCAGGGACTACACACACACACACACACATAAAAACAGTACCTCACTAGTCAAGAATCGAGCCCTGGAACTCTGTGTGTGAAAAGAGATCACTACCATCGAACCATACGGACGTGCTGCTCTTGTGGGGAGGTGGTAGCGATCCCTGTTCACACGCAGAGGTCCAGGATCCGATTCCCAACGAGTGAGGTATTGTTTGTATATCCGCATTCTATATGGACTGTACTGGTAAGACACACACACACACACACACACACACACACACACAAGGGTTTGTTAGAAAATAGTGAAATATTTGGTATTTTTTGTAAGAGTAAAAGTAACGAAAATATGTAATAATTTTATATAACTTTATACACCTTCATAGTTTGAGAGAGAGAGAGAGAGAGGTGACAGCCTTTGACGTGGCTGCAGGAGTGGCTGAAGGCGGCCCCCCCACAGTCACTCTTAAAAGCTTATTAATGTGTGGCGCTTCAGAGGTAAGTGTAGAAGGTGATATATTTTGATCACGGGGGTTAATGATACACAGGTGGGGGGGTGTGGAGGTAGGGAGGGGGTGGGGAGGGGGAGTGGAGGTGGGGAGGTGGTGAAGTGGAGGTGGGGAGGTGGTGAAGTGGAGGTAGAGAGGGGAAAGTGGAGGGATGGGGTGGTATTCTCCTCTTATACCCCTAGTCCTTCTCTCAACAGCTGTCGTGGGGGGAAGGGGAGGGAGGAAGGGGCAAGTGAGAGATAAGTTGGGGAAGAAGGAGAAGGAAGAGAGGGAGGGGGGGGGTAGGAGGTAAAGGGAGAGAGGGGGGAAGGGGGGATTTGAGGTGCGCTATTTATAAAGGATTTACGCCCTCTTAATGAGCCCCCAAAGGGATCGATGTAAAGTGTATTTAGCGGAAAACATTTTGGTTTTCCATGGGGGTGGTGAGTGAGGGTCCGGGGAGCCGTACTTCGCGCACCCACTTATCCCCATCGACTCCTCTTCCCCTCTTGGGATAAATGACACGAAGGGATTGTAACAGCCAATCAGATACTGGGATTTCATATTGCTCCGCCTACTAGAAAGACTCCTCCCACTAGCTCAGAACCAATGGGGCGGGGCCGCCTAAAGCCGATAGCGCGAGGCGAGGGGGGAGAGTGTGTTCAGACAGCTAGGAGGCAACACAGCACCACCGCTACTTGTTCGTCTCCACGGATCTTAGGATACTATAATTTCCCCCGGGACTACTTGTGCTACGACGCCCCACGGTTTACCCAGCGGTCATCCATCCACCATGATAACAGTGAGTACCGCCTGACGCTGCCTCATCTACGGTAGACTCCTCATTACTCCTTCAGAGTCGCCGGCCGCCGCTGCCTCAACACACCACCACATAACGAAGACCCATTTCTCGTTAATTAATACCCGGCATTACATAGTGATCCTTGATAATGACTCCCAAATAGTAGTTAACACACAGACGATTAATTTATTATTTAGACTTAATAACTAATAGCCTTCTAGTGACTATAAAGTTACTGAAGAAACAATAGGAATAAAGACCCAGTGTTTGTCTACATTTAAACGTTAATATTAGACAACTTTCTGTCGTTTAATACAAGTTAAAGTTTCGTTTAACAATACTGTATATTGTTGACTTGGGTGAAAAGCTTGTGTAGTGGTGAGAGAAGATGGCGGGCGGAGGAACATGGGTTACGGGTCCTTCACTTACAAGGGAGACATTTTAGAGACGATGTGGCGTTCTCTCTCTCTCTCTCTCTCTCTCTCTCTCTCTCTCTCTCTCACTATCTTTTTCTTTTGGCTTCTATCTCTCTCTGTTTCTGTCTGGCTCTCTCTCTCTCTCTCTCTCTCTCTCTAGTTAAGATGCCAAGATCTAAACTACATACAATATACAGTAGTTAAGTGCCTAATGATTGTACAGATAGTTAATAATTTAGTGTTGCGTTACAGTAGTGAATGACGTCATTGGACAATTCGTTTCCCCCATTGGACATAATACACGCAGTTAATTCTAACTCGGACAGAAGTCATTCAGACAAAACCAAAAGTTAATTCTATATCGGACAAAATATAACCAAACCTAACCTAACCTGACCTGACCTGACCTTACCTACACTGAAAGGTAAATAATTTGCGTATGATTGGCCAATTAATATAATCCTGTGATCGCATAACAAAAACTGCGGGGAATAAATGATTGTGTGTGTAGTGTAATCTATGTATGATTGGCCAATATTCTAATCCAATAATCGTATAAAAACGCCAGTGTCACTCGTCTAATCCTGGGATATAAAACGCTTGATTAGCCAATGACACAATCCGAATAACATTATGCAAAAAAGAGGATTAGCTAATCATTTGAAGCCAATAATCGTATAATAGGCCTGACTGGCTAATTATCTAATCGACAGTAACATAAGAAAACATGATTGGTCAGTTATCTAATCCAATAATCCTATAAAGAATGTGATTGGATAAGATCTAATCCCATTACCATATAAGAAGCTTGATTGCCCATTCATAAAGGTGTAATGTATGCGCGTGTGTGTGTGTGTGTGTGTGTACCTTCGTAATAGGTGTACATATATAATTCACAACTAATTCGTGTGTACCTTTGTATTGAACTGTACCGCTGTGTAGTGCGTATGAATTGTACCATAAATTCCTTCGTTTTTGTACCACTGTAGTGACTGTACCGCCTCACGTATCGCTTTTCTGTAACTTTTAGTGATACGTACGATTGTATTGTTACTGTAAGGCTGTAGTGTATAAAGATCTGTAGTTTTGTAGCATCTGTCTAGACCGGGAGATTTTACCGAGAAATATTACTGGTAGGTCACGTACAGGTATGAACTACAGCAGGTACAGTAATTCCCATACGTGTGGTTACAGGAACATACAGTCAGGTACAGCCAACTTTACTTGGAGATGAACATAAGTGAAATCTACTCTGTGTGTGTGTGTCAATTACATACATTTTAACAATAGTATTATAGGAGCACAAAATGACGACTGAATCTTTGTGTCGTAACATGAGTGAATCAGTCAGTTACCTTCTCACATCTCACATCAGCATTAAATCGACCGAATCCTCACTATGAATCACTAAGACTTACGAACTTAGCTACAGTGAAACTTCTACATAACGGACGTCTCTCTGTATATATAATCCGTTAAATGGGGTGACATCTAACGGACCTTAGATATAACGAACTTTCATCTCTATGTCGTCCGTTAAATAGAAGCTTCACTGTATCAAGTCACCCGACGGCTGGATCAAGTATCAAGTAACACTGGCGGCGGCGGCGGGGAGTAGCTCCACCTGCGCCGCCTTCCTCAGGTGTGTGACGCCAGGTACTCCACCGTCACCCTCCTCAGGTGTATGGGGTTGTGTGTTGTGATTGAGTGTTGTAGTGTTGTTGTTATTAAGTTACATAAGTTACGGAAATAATAAGATTAAGATCCATTTATAAAGACTATTACAACTATCGGTTGCGTCTATTTGTAAGTTATCGCTTAAACGGGTCACATTATAGGGGAATTATTGGCCAGATGTTCCCTATAACTCGTTGGGAAGTTGGCGATAATTACCTCTATAATTTCGCGTTTAATTATTGTCAAAATAATTAGGAACAGCCAAAAAATCCTAAAATTTGGCGATATTTTTTTTATCGCGGTAAATAATCAATTAAATTCTGTAAAATAAATGATAAAATTAATCTTGAAATTAATACAAAAATAAAGAATAAAAAGAAAAATTTAATAAAAATAATAAACAGAAATTACGATTAACTATGAGACCGATATAATTAAAATAAATAATATATATGAATCACATATATCAACAATACCATATAAAGCGAATTATTATAAAGTTAAATATAAATTAAATATACCCATAAATAAAGTAATATAATAATGCCCCTGAACACAGTACATCAACACTCAAATTAATTATATAAAACATTAAACCAATAAAGGAAATAATTAACTACAGACAGCAAAGTAAATTAAATAGATTGATATAAGAATTAAATATACCGGTACTAAATTAATTAGAAAATAATATAAATAAAATAACTCCTTTCACTTACGTAACTTTACATTAATGTTCTCTGTATGACTGTTAGTCTTTATTATTATCATTATTATCATCATCATCATCATCATTACATCTCATTATACTGTTACATATAGAATTACTTTAATTATAACACTATAGTATATAAACATCGCTCAGTATAGCACTATTTTGTCTCCCACAGGGGCAAGAGAAGCGGGCAGCACCGACCAGGGGCTTCACCGTCAGAGACCTTCTACAGCTTCACGACGCCCCCACACCTTGCCCAGGTAAACCCACACCTGTACCTGTAGGAGGGGGGTGTTCTGTGCCTGTAGGAGGGGGGGTGTTCTGTACCTGTAGGGGGGGTTCTGTGCCTGTAGGAGGGGGGGTGTTCTGTACCTGTAGGGGGGGGGGGTTCTGTGCCTGTAGGAGGGGGGTGTTCTGTGCCTGTAGGAGGGGGGGGTGTTCTGTACCTGTAAGGGGGGGTTCTGTACTTGTAGGGGGGGGGGTGTTCTGTGCCTGTAGGGGGGGGGGTGTTCTGTGCCTGTAGGAGGGGGGGTGTTCTGTACTTGTAGGGGGGGGGGTGTTCTGTGCCTGTAGGAGGATGTCAACTGCAGGTTTCGTCCCTGTTTTTGCCAAATATAAATTCGCGGTCTTTTTTTATCACTATTTTTGTTAGTGTTCTCTCTCTCTCTCTTCCTCCAGCTTATCTCCTCCCCATCTTCTTTCTCCCCACCCTCCTCTACCCTCCCACACTTCCCCTCCCCCCTCACACCCTCCTCTACCCTCCCCTCTTTACCTACTCCCCAGGGGGTCAAACAACCCGACAGCCTCTACATAAACGACCCCCTCCCCCCCCCCCCCACTGATATAAACCAATCAGTGAGCTCGTTAAACCCCGACCAATAAATGTTAAACACAGCGATACACGTTCTCCCCTCACTCCCCTCCCCCTCCGTACCCTCCCCTCACCCTACCTTCACCTCACCCTCCCTCTATCTCGCCTCACCCTCCCCTGACCCTCCTTCTGTCACCACCCTCCCTCACCCTCCTTCTCTCACCATTCTCCCTCACCCTCCCTCACCCTCCTTCTCTCACCATTCTCCCTCACCCTCCTTCTCTCACCCTCCTTCTCTCACCCTCCTTCCCTCACCCTCCTTCTCTCACCCTCCTTTCCTCACCCTCCCCTCACCCTCCTTCTCTCACCATTCTCCCTCACCCTCCTTCTCTCACCATTCTCCCTCACCCTCCTTCCCTCACCCTCCTTCCCTCACCCTCCCTCACCCTCCTTCTCTCACCATTCTCCCTCACCCTCCTTCTCTCACCCTCCTTCTCTCACCCTCCTTCCCTCACCCTCCTTCTCTCACCCTCCTTTCCTCACCCTCCCCTCACCCTCCTTCTCTCACCATTCTCCCTCACCCTCCTTCTCTCACCATTCTCCCTCACCCTCCTTCCCTCACCCTCCTTCCCTCACCCTCCTTCCCTCACCCTCCTTCTCTCACCCTCCTTCCCTCACCCTCCCTCACCCTCCTTCCCTCACCCTCCTTTCCTCACCCTCCTTCCCTCACCCTCCTTCTCTCACCCTCCTTCCCTCACCCTCCCTCACCCTCCTTCCCTCACCCTCCCTCACCCTCCTTCCCTTACCCTCCTTCCCTCACCCTCCTTCCCTCACCCTCCTTCCCTCACCCTCCCTCACCCTCACTTTGTCTCTCCCCTTTACTCTTCCTTCTCTTAATTTGTTGAACTTTTGATAATTTTGGTTTTGAAAAATAAATTTGTAGAACTTTGAAGAAAAAATAATTGAAGAGGTTGAAACTTGAGAAACAATTATGTATTTGTTTTTATTTACAAAATTTAATAAAACTTTCGGTAATTGAAACAAGAACAAAAGATTTTAGACAAATTAAAAAAAAAGAAAATTGTTCCACGACCGAAGAATAAAATTAGAAAAAACAAATAAAAATCCCGTTTAATGAGAAAACAAATAAACAAATAAATAAATAAATAAAAACCCAAATAAAATTAACCTGGCGACAAAAACAAAACAAAAATAATGAAAGAAAATAAAGAAATAAAGTTAGGGTAAAGAGTTGGTGATTGAACCTTGTCATTTAAATTGATAATGTTCTCCAGCTAGCCAGTGGGGGGGGGGGGCGGTAATGTGGGTTGTCTACTGAACGTGGTCAATGAGGTACAGATACACCCATTATATTGGTTATTCATCAGTGGGATAATGTTGGTTGTTGTGGTTAATGCTGGTTGTTGTGGTTAATGATGTGGTTGTTGTGGTTAATGTTGGTTATTGTGGTTGGGTTAGGTGATTGATGTTGTTGCTGTGGTTAGATTAGGTTATTGTTGTTGTGGTTGTGGTTAATGCCGGTTATTGATGTTGTGGTTGTGACTATTGGATAATGTTATTGTTGTTATTTCTGGTTAATTCTGAAACAATTATTTAAATATTTGTTTTTATTAATATTTTAACTCTCTACCACCTCCCTACCACCCCTTCCATATCCCTACCCCCCTCCCCCTACCACCCCTTCCCCCCTACCCCCTCCCCCTACCCCCCTCCCCCCTACCCCCCTCCCCCCACGTGCCCAGCAGCTGCCTCACCATTGCAACGGATTAGTTATAGCATCTGTTTGCCTCACCATCAGCACCTAATTTGCATACGAGACTTCATGGCTGCTCTCGTCTGTGTTCAGGGAGACGAGAGGATAGTTGTGGTGGTAGTGGTGGCTGTTGTTGTTGGTGGTGATGGTGGTAGTTCGTGGTAATGGTGGTAGTAGCGGTAATAGTTAAAATCAATAGTAATAGTTATACTGCTTGTTAATATCAAGCTACGTTTTATTTATAAAGTATTAAAATTTCCTTCATTATATATCACAGTTGTTGATATAACAAAAATAACACATCTATACATAAAAAACAAATATAAAATAATATAGAATAATGTTACTAATAATTCTAGAATGATTTAGTTAAGGGAAGAGGTGAGAGATTGAGTTATTTACCCCCCCCCCCCCAAGAAAAAGAAATATAATTTTTAATTAATCTTCTACCGCTTCTGTATATATTTCACAAAGTTATCATAGATATTTTCGGTAATTTTCTTAATATAGGAATTGAAAATATTATTTTTATTTACTATATAAATGAGTAAAGTGTTAGTAGAGTATAGTAGAGGAATAAATTGTGTTCGTGTGGGCAGTAGGCGAGAGGGTTGGGTTTTAACTTGGCTGCACCACGAGTCTACACCAGCTGTGTTGTGTTGAGGTAGCCGCTATTATAACCTCATCTGTTGATTTATAACCAATCATCATTGATATATGCGTGAGTCTAGCAGGAACGGCGGGCCTCTGAACATCATTATCCCGGCCTAAAATTGATTGTCACAAGATGTACTGTGGGTTGGTGTTGCTTTGTTTACATTACGCTGTGGTCGCTAACACTACTTGCAAATGATGATTAATTAGCTGCTCACTGCTACTCTTAGCATACCAGCAAGTAAGATTATTAATTAAGCTTTTATATATTTGTATATCATTCTACATGTTTCTCCAATAAAAAATAGAGTTTAATTAATATTGATGAGACAAGTGTGAAACGGCAGAAAAAGTATTTGAATTTAATTATCATAATTATGTGTTGGTACACGAAGAGTAGCGATGAGAGGCTAATTTATCATAATATGCTCGTAGTGTTAGCGGCCTCAGCGGCGTCTGTAAGGAAAATTATCCGAAATTATAGTGATTATCATGTGAAATAAGCAGTGGGGGGAGGGGGGGGGGTTAATTCTTAAGGTAATCCCGATATTAATGTAACTAAATGTGAGTACTGTACGTGATGATGATGAGAAGGAGGAGGAGAGAACAGAGGCAGCCGCTCGATGGTATTGGGAAACATTTGTGAGTCAGTGTGAGAACGATTATGCAGATCATCCAACTATTAAATAGGATGATTTAGCAGTTAGGGTAATATGTGGTGAGGGGCGGGTGTTGGGTGTTGTGGGTGATAGGTGATGGATGTTGGTGACGGGTGATGGTGTGGTGCATGATGGATGTTGGTGACGGGTGATGGTGAGAACTAACACCTCCTCCTTCTTCCCGTGACAGATGTGGTGGAGGACGACCCACCGCCAGAGGGCCCCGGCAGCCCCCCTGGAGGCCACGACCCCCAGAGCACCGTCCAGGCCGCCGCGGACTCCACGGAACAGGCGGCCGCGGCCCTCACGCCTCCTGACGAGGACATGGAGGCTCTGGAGGTGGACGACTGTACCGAGGAGGACATGGAGACCACGGGGCGTAAGAGGAAGCGACGGATCCTCTTCAGTAAAGCTCAGACGTATGAACTTGAGCGACGTTTCCGCCAGCAGCGTTACCTGTCGGCACCTGAGAGGGAACACCTGGCCTCGCTGCTGGACCTCACGCCCACGCAGATCAAGATATGGTTCCAGAATCATCGCTACAAGACCAAGAAGATGATCCGGGAGCGGGGTCTTGACGGTCCCCTGCCGCCCCTGGGCTCCAGTTTAGGGTCGTTCTCACAGTCCCTGAGGTGCCTGGCGCCCATGGCCGCCCTCACCCGCACAGACACCACCATCACCTCCCCCGCCCACAGACTCCCTGACTACCTCCTGCCGGGAGATAGGCTGCCGGGTCTGGAGTGTCACGCCCCACCACTTCTGCCCCTGGGGCTGCATCACGCTCAGTTCCCAGGACTGTTGCCCTTCCTGCCGGTGTGTCCCTTCCCTCCTCCGTCCTTATCCACCTCCTCCCTCCTCGCCCAGGCCAGCAACCCCCTCCGCACCTCCCTCACCTCCTCCATCACTTCGGCCACCTCTTCCCTCTCCTCCTCCACCTCGCCCTTCGTGTCCCCGACGTCGACGTCTGCTGTAGAAGCGGCCACACTGTGTACCACGACAAGAAGCGCCGGGGAGGCCAACCAGGACCTGACCAGAGTGTTGTCGATGTCACGCCCCGGCTCCCTCAGGGCTGAGGGCGTCTGCTGGTGAACCACGACCCTGGAGGAGTGATCCGCTGATTCACTACACACCTGGTGACTCTACACCACTGGTGACTCTACACCACTGGTGACTATACCACTGGTGACTACACCACTGGTGACTCTCCACCCCAATGGTGACGGACAGGAGGAAAATGATGAAATGTGATCTTCACAATTAACATAATTATGGAGAAAAACTGGTGATCAGATGTGACTGTTGATCAAGGTAAATATTGATCACGTGGTCTTCCTGGTGACTGGTGACAGGTGAGCTGTCTGAGTAACAAGGCCGCGAGCCAGTACTTGCGTCACCTGGTCAGTGTCAACAAACACCTGGTCAATGTCAATGTTCCTCGTGAGCTGAGAGTTTCCAGGTGATGTGTGTGTGTGCGTGTGTGTGTGTGTGTGTGTGTGTGTGTGAGGTACGTGAGCTGGGAAGAGACTGGTCGAAGTTTGAAGCAAAGACAAACCTCACCAGCAAGTGACACAAAACTCCTGACACAACGCTGAAACGACAAATTAACGTTCGCCAGCCTTCTGCCTGCAGTGGCGTTCATGGTTAGATCACAGGGGTGTTAGGTGACCTCCATGACCTGCAGATCACGCTAAGAGGTCACCACAGGTCACACATCACACCCACACTGTAGACAAAACCTTCACAAGCCGTCAACAGCATCTCCAGTCATTGGAGTGTACCACCTGACCTGACCACCTGGCCTCACCACCTGACCTGACCACCTGGCCTCACCACCTGACCTGACCACCTGGCCTCACCACCTGACCTATATCTACCAGCTGTCAAAACTTTTGCCATCTGTAAGAACCTACACCACCTGTCAGAGCCATCCATCACCTCTCCACCATCTGCGGGGACTTCTACAGCAACCTCACCAGTCACTACAGCCACCTCACCAGTCTCTACAGCCACCTCACCAGTCTCTACAGCCACCTCACCAGTCTCTACAGCCACCTCACCAGTCTCTACAGCCACCTCACCAGTCTCTACATCACTCTTCCACTGAGAATGCTTCAGTCATTCTGTATCTGGATAGGATGATCATCTAGTGAGGGAGGAAGCACCACTACTACACCACTACAAGAGGGACCTACAGTAATGAGGAAGACATCACCACTACAGGCTCACCACTACAGGACGGACCTACATTACAGTAGTGAGGGGGGCACCACTACAGGCTCATCACTACAGGACGGACCTACAGTACAGTAGTGAGGGGGGCACCACTACAGGACGGACCTTCAGTACAGTAGTGAGGGGGGCACCACTACAGGCTCACCACTACAGGACGGACCTACAGTACAGTAGTGAGGGGGGCACCACTACAGGACGGACCTACAGTACAGTAGTGAGGGGGGCACCACTACAGGACGGACCTACAGTACAGTAGTGAAGGGGGCACCACTACAGGACAGACCTACAGTAGTGAAGGAGGCACCACTACAGGCTCACCACTACAGGACGGACCTACAGTACAGTAGTGAGGGGGGCACCACTACAGGACAGACCTACAGTAGTGAGGGAGGCACATCGCTCTACTGTAGTATATGTAAGGCTCATAGGCTAATACAAACAAACTCATCCATTTTATCTCGTATTGTTATTTATTCCTGACTGAGAAAATATTATACAGTTTATTGACTTTATTGAATTTATTGACTTTATTGACTTTATTGACTTTTATTGAATTTATTGACTTTATTGACTTTTATTGACTTTATTGACTTTTATTGACTTTATTGACTTTAAAACCACAAAGAAGTTTTCATTATATATCTTACTGAAAATAACTAGTTTTCATTTGTTTTTCCTGATGAATTACTTAAAAAAACTGATGGAAATTTTATTATATATCCGAGACAATTTTTGGTTTTTATTGACTACGAATAATTATTTTTTTTTAAGTTCATTTAAGTTTGTATTATATATCTTATTGAGAAAAATATAGTTTTATATTTGTTTCTCATTACTAAAAAAATAATTGAAGGAATTTTATTTGTTATTAATTATTGAAGTATTAAAAAAATATAATGGTTATTGAATAAATTTAACTGAGAATTTAGCTGATAATCACTAAAGGAATTTAACTAAAGAATTGAAGTGATATCGATGAATTTTTATTTAACATTACTGAAGAATTATAAGTGTCTTATATTTACTATTTTAAGTGGAGAGATCTAAGTAACATTTATACTTAAAGCTACTTATGAATCCGGATAACAAATAAGACAAAACAATAAGAGTGAGGGAACAAGAAACTCCCAAACTACTCTCTCTCTCTCTCTCTCTCTCTCTCTCTCTCTCTCTCTCTCTCTCTCTCTCTCTCTCTCTCTCTCTCTCTCTCTCTACCTCTCTCTCTCTCTCTCTCTCTCTCTCTCTCTCTCTCTCTCTCTCTCTCCCTCTCTCTCTCCCTCTCTCTCTCTCTCTTCTCTTTCCATATAACGGAATTTTCTCTCCATTTGGTCCGTTAAATAGAGGATCCACTGTATGTTGAGAGACGGAAAAATAATGATAAATAATGATAAACACACGAGTAAAAAATAACGAAAAACAACAACGAAAATAAATAACAATAAAAATAAACAATAACAATTACGATAAACAACAAAAACAATAGATAAACAAAAATAATCAACACATTCACCCCACAAACACAAAAACACTCAAATTATTTCTGAATTAACACACAAAAAAAAAATTACCTCAAAGTCAACATCCAATATGGGGGTTAAACTACGCTAAGACAATACTAGTTTAATTGTTATTTATTTTAAAAGGATTAATTTCACCGTTGCTGACCCACTTCCGTGTACCCGAGTCTCGTAAAAGCTTAACACACTGCCCAATATATATCGCCAGTCCTTGACGTTAATGGTCTACCCTCTATTTATCGCCAGAGATGGAGGACCAAAGTGTTGAAACAGTTTGGTCCCATTTAAGTTAGACTATAATTATTGGTTAGCCCTAAGAGGAACGTCTCTATACTGGCGATGTTTAAGGGGTAGTGTCTTGGTGAAATTCATAGTACAGTCTCCTACGTTGTACCTGGCGATATATATGGGGTAGTGTCTTGGTGAAATTCATAGTACAGTCTCCTACGTTGTACCTGGCGATATCTATGGGGTAGTGTCTTGGTGAAATTCATAGTACAGTCTCCTACGTTGTACCTGGCGATATCTATGGGGTAGTGTCTTGGTGAAATTCATAGTACAGTCTCCTACGTTGTACCTGGCGATATCTATGGGGTAGTGTCTTGGTGAAATTCATAGTACAGTCTCCAACGTTGTACCTGGCGATATCTATGGGGTAGTGTCTTATTCCTTGACTGGCGATACTTAAGGGGTTGGCGATATTCAAAGGGCAATGTTTATTAAGGAAATTATAGAGATAAATATTGATACGTGGAAGTACTGTGGTGGTAAGAGGAGGAGGAGAAGATGGAGAGGATGGGGGAAGAGGAAGAGAGAGGGAGAAGAGAGGGAGAGGAGATAAAAAATAGAGGAACAATATCAACTGAGGGAGGGTGAAAGAGAGATGGGGAAGAAGGGAGGGAGGGTGAGAGGGAAAGGAAGGAAGGAAGGAAGAAATAGGGAGGGAGAGTAGGAGGTAAGTAAGTAATCTAGTGAAGGGAGAGACAGAGGACGGAAGGAGGGTGGTTGAATGGAAGGGAGGGCGGGCGGGAGGGAAGGAGGAAGAGAAAGAGGGAGGGAGAATGGAGGAGTAAGAGGGAATTAAGAAGGGAGAGATGGAGTGGAGGGAAAGAACGGGAGAAGGAGAGAGAGAGAGGGGGGGGGATAGGGAGGGAGGATGGAAGAGTAAGAGGGAGGGAGACAGGGAGAGCAGGAGAGAGGGAGGGAGGGAGGGAGGGTCACCCCACTTCCTCCAGTAATTTAGTGACGCCTGATAGTGCGTGTCTTGGCGGCCTGGTCTTTATGATGTTCCCACCGCCACCCGCCGCCACTGCCACTCGCCACCACCCGCCTCTTACCATCATCTGCCTCCTGCCATCACCTGCCATCTCTGCCATCGCCTGCCATTTCTGCTCTTCGCCTTACCAACACATCAAAAACGTTCCCAAATTTACTGGGCCAGATAAGTGTGTTCTCGTGTTGCTGGCTGTGCCAACACTGCCACCAAATGTTCCTCTGCCACCACTACTACCTTCACTATTTCTCTGCCATCATCACCACTACTACCAATAGTTCTCTACCACCACCACCACCACCACCAACACTGTTACTCTACCACCATCACCACCACCACCAACACTGTTAATCTACTCCCACCACCACCACCACCAACACTGTTACTCTACCACCACCACCACACTACCACCCCTAAACGACTATTGTTTGAAGCAGCAGATTCATCAGTGGTTCATTTTGTCAGTGAGCTCAACAAACTCACAGTAGTGTGTGTGTGGTATATATTCTTAACACATTACGAGGATAATTCTTTCAAAAACCCCTTAATGAATCCGGGTTCTGGATCACCAAACGGATTCAGATGACGAACGCTATGACTTACCTGTTAATATACGGGGCTCCATTGCCCCAGTCAGGTACACAGGCCGACACACTCACTCACTCACTCACTAAGCCGGGCACTGACCTTCTCTGCCCAGCGTACCCAAACTTATCTATTCAACCATCGTTATGAATAGTAAATTAGGGGTCAAATGAGGTAACGATGACAGTTAAGTTGTTACATGATCCCAAGAACGGAATTGATGGTTTGTTGTTGTGTTATACGAGTATATGTTATGATTTTGTTGAGTTGTGGTGTACCTTTACAAGAACAACAACAACAACTACTACTAGTCACCATCAGTCACCATAATCCTCACACCATCAACGTCCCTCCACCTTATCCTCCTCCTCCTCCCCTCCTCTTCCTAATGCTCCTCCTCCTCCTCCTCCTCCTTCTCACCATCATTACCACCATCCTCACCATCACCATGCGTCACGTGACCTGGTGAAAGGGTAAAGGTATGGTGAGGAAGTGCACTAAAAGGTTCCATACACAATATTGATTATGTGACCCCGTATAGTGCAGTCCAGTCTCTCTCTCTCTCTCTCTCTCTCTCTCTCTCTCTCTCTCTCTCTCTCTCTCTCCTCCAGTTTTCTATTTTCAAAACAAATAACAACAATAACAATAAACAAACAAACAAAGTAAATAAAATAATTAGTAACTATTTATCGCCTTCAATACTTAATGACCCATCACGCTAATGACCCTACGAGGTGGATTTAGGCCAATAATCTGCCTATTAGGTCAACTGAGGTCGTTTCCGTGGGTCAGAGGTCATTATGATAGTTAATTGTGTGACTAAGGATGAAATAGGGTGACCTGACCTGACCTAAGTTGACTGGAGTGAACTGAGAGGAAGTAAATTGATATGGTGTAGCAAATCACTTTTTTTTTTAATTCAGTGTATCTGTTTTACTTTCCTTGTCCGTGATTCAGCGTCCGTGTCACCATCACCACCACCATCACCTAGTCCGTGGGTCAGTGTACGTGTCACCATCACCACCACCATCACCTAGTCCGTGGGTCAGTGTACGTGTCACCATCACCACCACCATCACCTCGTCCGTGGGTTAGTATACGTGTCACCATCACCACCACCATCACTTCGTCCGTGGGTCAGTGTACGTGTCACCATCACCACCACCATCACCTAGTCCGTGGGTCAGTGTACGTGTCACCATCACCACCACCATCACCTCGTCCGTGGGTCAGTGTACGTGTCACCATCACCACCACCATCACTTAGTCCGTGGGTTAGTGTACGTGTCACCATCACCACCACCATCACCTCGTCCGTGGGTCAGTGTACGTGTCACCATCACCACCACCATCACCTCGTCCGTGGGTCAGTGTACGTGTCACCATCACCACCACCATCACTTAGTCCGTGGGTTAGTGTACGTGTCACCATCACCACCACCATCACCTCGTCCGTGGGTCAGTGTACGTGTCACCATCACCACCACCATCACTTAGTCCGTGGGTTAGTATACGTGTCACCATCACCACCACCATCACCTCGTCCGTGGGTCAGTGTACGTGTCACCATCACCACCACCATCACTTCGTCCGTGGGTCACTAATCTTACCCACCACATCTGTAACTGTACTTAAATCTTAATCACCCTGTCCGTGAGTGTCCGTGTCTTGAGCGCCAGTCCTTACTCGTGACATAACCGACCCGCCAGAGCTCAGTAGCCGCTCAAGTATAACATCACCTCCGTCATTACTGCACTCGGCTCATTTGCATACGGGAGAGAAGGGTCTACACTCCATTTACTGTGTTGCCCTTATCTTAAGCTGATGTAAAGGAACTCTTAAAGATACTGAAGATGATAAGATGAATGGTGTAGAGAGAGAGAGAGAGAGAGAGAGAGAGAGAGAGAGAGAGAGAGAGAGAGAGAGAGAGAGAGAGAGGATCTTATAAGCTAATGCTAATTACTTATCAATTTCACTCTCCACCCCACCACACCCCAACCCACCCCACCCCACCCCACCCCACCCTACCCCACCCCACCCCACCCCACCCCACCCCATCCCACCCCTCTCCTTCCCTCTACACTGCTTAATATGCAATGTGCAATAGTGATGGTTGGCCTTGAAGTGAGTTTATTGCATTAATATGATCTTGTAATGTACTAACCCTGCACTCATGCAACCTTGCAATTAGTTGGTTTCATATTAAGTTAGCCTTGCAATAGGTTAGCCTTGCAATAAAATGATCATCCAGAAAAGTGTCATTGCAGTAAGCTGTCATTTCAATAAACTGATCATGCACTTGGGATGTCTTACAATAATCTGTTGCAGAGTGGATGGTGCACATTTACCTCTTGAGAGAGAGAGAGATATGCTAATAATATGTGTCTACCCCTGTGTCCTCCACTGAGAGAGAGAGAGAGAGGATATGTACTGTGTGTTGTGATAAAGTATAACATGACAGTTGCAATAGTAGTAGTAGTAGTAACAACAAACAACAACAACAACAATAATAATAATAATAATAATAATAATAATAAAGACAACAACAACAATTAATGAACCAGGAAAACAGCACGTTACAGCAGACTATAGTAGGTTACAGCACATTACAGCAGATAGTAGATTACAGCACATCACAGCAGACTGTAGTAGGTTACAGCACATTACAGCAGATAGTAGATTACAGCAGACTACAGTAGGTTACAATAGACTACAGTAGTTTACAGCTGACTACAGTAGGTTACAGCAGACTACAATAGGTTACAGCAGACTACAGTACGTTACAGCAGGCTACAATAGGTTACAGCAGACTACAGTAGGTTACAGCAGACTACAGTAGGTTACAGGAATAACATCAGGCCGCCGGCGCCGTTTGAAATGGTCACATCAGAGAAGGACAAATTAGTGTGTACAGAACAGGTAACTGATCACCCCTCCCGTGTTGACATTACCTGTGTGGCCCTCCCTCTCTCCCTCCCTCCTTCTCTCCCTCCCTGCTTCCCTCTCTGCTTCCTTCCTTCCCTCTCTGCTTCCTTCCTTCCCTCTCTCCCTCCCTCCCTGCTTCTCCCCCTCCCTCCCTCCCTTTCTCCATCCCACATCTTTACTCTCTTCCTCCCTAACTGTCTCCCTTTCTTCTTCTCCGTCTAGCTCTTTATCTAACCCTCTAAAATCCCATATGACACACACACACACACACACACAGGGAGGGAGGGAGGGATGGAGTGAAAGAGTGAAGGAGGGAGAGTGGAGGGAAAGAGTGAAGGAGGGAGGGTGGAGGGAAAGAGTGAAGGAGGGAGGGTGGAGGGAAAGAGAGAATGAGGGAGGGAAGGAGGAGTGCCCCAAGGGACTAAGTAACCTCATTTGTTTAGATAAGTGCTGGTAACATATGCGTGGACACGACCTCCTCCTCCTCCTCCTCCTCCTCCTCCTCCATTGCCGGTGTTCCAGGAGACCGTCTTCCTCCACGATTATTTGTGTGTGTGTGTGTGTGTGTGTGTGTGTGTGTGTGTGTGTGTGAGTGTGTGTGTGTGTGTGTGTGTGTGCACAAACACACCTGGTCAAGCTTCACGTCGTGCTCAGATCTACACGCTGATGAGGGCGCATGACTCAGCCACTCTACCCACCCATCCAGTCACTCAATCGTCCAGTCACTCAATCGTCCAGTCACTCAATCGTCCAGTCACTCATGCATCCAGTCACTCAATCGTCCAGTCTCTCAATCGTCCAGTCTCTCAATGGTCCAGTCACTCAATCGTCCAGTCACTCAGTCGTCCAATCACTCAATCGTCCAGTCACTCAATCGTCCAGTCACTCATTCATCCAGACACTGAATCGTCCAGTCTCTCAATCGTCCAGTCTCTCAATGGTCCAGTCACTCAATCGTCCAGTCACTCAGTCGTCCAGTCATTCAATCGTCCAGTCACTCAATCGTCCAGTCACTCAATCGTCCAGTCACTCATGCATCCAGTCACTCAATCGTCCAGTCTCTCAATCGTCCAGTCTCTCAATGGTCCAGTCACTCAATCGTCCAGTCACTCAGTCGTCCAATCACTCAATCGTCCAGTCACTCAATCGTCCAGTCACTCATTCATCCAGTCACTGAATCGTCCAGTCTCTCAATCGTCCAGTCTCTCAATGGTCCAGTCACTCAATCGTCCAGTCACTCAGTCGTCCAGTCATTCAATCGTCCAGTCACTCAATCGTCCAGTCACTCAATCGTCCAGTCAATCAATCGTCCAGTCTCCAGTCACTCAATCGTCCAGTCAATCAATCGTCCAGTCTCCAGTCACTCAGTCGTCCAGTCACTCATTCGTTTAATCACTCATTCGTCCAGTCACTCAATCGTCCAGTCACTCAGTCGTCCAGTCATTCAATCGTCCAGTCACTCAGTCGTCCAATCACTCAATTGTTTAATCACTCAATCGTCCAGTCAATCAATCGTCTAGTCACTCAATCGTCCAGTCACTCAATCGTCCAGTCAATCAATCGTCCAGTCACTCAATAGTCCAGTCACTCAGTCGTCCAGTCACTCAGTCGCCCAGTCACTCAATCGTCCAGTCACTCAGCCATCCAGTCATTCAGACAACCATTCACACAGTCATACAGTTACTCAGTCACTCAGCCATCCAGTCACTCAGTCACTTACTCATCCAGTTATTCAGCCACTCAGACACTCAGCTCTCTCTCTCTCTCTCTCTCTCTCTCTCTCTCTCTCTCTCTCTCTCTCCCTCACCTCTCCTCACACCTTCCCTCACTATATATAGATGCAACAGCCCACAACACCTCCACTACACCTACACCTCATGTGTACTTACCTTAATGATCTCTCTACCTACACCTCTTGCTTGAGAAGGGGAGGAGGGGGAAGGGAGGAAGGGGGGAGAGGGTGGTCGGAGGGGGAAAGAGGGGAGGTGGGGGGAAGAGTGAGTGAGATCAATAATAATAATAATAATAATAATAATAATAATATTTCGTAATTTTAATTAATATAAACCCATAATATATAAGATATATTTATATTATATACTGTATATGATTTGTCTACCTGAGAATACATCAGAAGGTATAATTTTTGAGCTACCTGTAGTATAACCCAGCATACCTCAGTATATCAGGTGTAGGTGCATAGTATATTCAGTATGGTGGAGCATATCTGGGCTTCTGTGGGGTAGGGAAAGACTTTACACTAGATTATACTTATACTATATACTTAGCATATACAGTTCTCATCATATAATAGGGTGGAGGCTGGTCGTTATACCCAGTCAGATATATTTGGTATATCTAGAAGTGGAAAATGTGGAGGTTACATCCTGTATACTAATATAATATATACCCAACAGGCTATATAACCAAATATAACCAGTATATCTCTGGGTATATTGAACGTGGCTTAATATAATCAATATATCCAGGAATATCGAGAGTGGCTTAGCAAATATAAGCAAAACATACCCCCAGTATATCGAACATGGCTTATACTAGTATATCAAACGTGGCTTAACTAGTATAACCAAAGATACCAGAACAGACAGAGCAAATAAACAGACATAACAGAGTAGACAGACAGACAGACAGACAGACAGAAGGAGAGAGAGAGAGAGAGAGAGAGAGAGAGAGAGAGAGAGAGAGAGAGAGAGAGAGAGAGAGAGAGAGAAGGGGGGCGTGGCTGGTGGTGATGGTGGAAGCTTCACACCCGGCCGAGCAAGACCACCACGAACAACAACACTCCACACTGCTGCACCAAACACCTCCAAACACTACCCTGTGTATGTCCTTCACAACAATGTTCCCCTTTCTTTACTCGGCTCCCTCTTGGCGTCTCCTCTTTATCTCCGTCTTGTTGGACACACAAAGACGCTCTAGGTGTGGTGTGTGTGTGTGGCCCCGAGATCTCCAGGGGCGGTGGAGTGGGCGAGGAACACCCTCCTGACGACGCGTGGCGACTTGGTAATGGAGACTTGACAAGACCTGCCTGTAGGTGGCTGTTGTGACGGAGATAATGGTGGTGCTGTGTAGTGCTGTGTGATGCTGTGTGGTGCTGTGTGGTGCTGTGTAGTGCTGTGTGATGCTGTGAAGTGCTGTGTGGTGCTGTGTGGTGCTGTGTGGTGGCTCCTGCAGCAAGGATTATCATAGCTTTTGACGTAACTGATAAGAGGATCTAAATATCTGTTTCACTAAAGCTAATATTCAAAGTAAGATTCTCACACTCTAACACACTCACCAAGGCACTCCAACACACTCACCAACGCACTCTAACACACTCACCAACGCACTCTAACGCTCCACACCAACACACTCTAACACGCTTACTAACTCACTCTAATACGCTCACCAACGCACTCTAACACATTCACCAACACACTCCAGAAGGCGTATAGTCATCGGGCAACACGCACTTAAAAGCCCATTTGACTAATCCATTTCTAACCGCACTCACGCAAGTTCTCTCTGACCCATGCACCGCTCCCTACCCAACTCAACCGCAACACACTCCACACGCAACTCACACGCAACCCAACACAGATTTACACGCTAACTAGTCAAAGTTCTTACGAATGTGTTACGGTTTGGACTGTATATGGTGACTTATTGTGTACAGTGATGATGATGATGATGATGATGATGATGATTGTTATTTTTGTTATTGTTATTATTTACCGTTGGTGTTGTTGATATAATAACTAACCTCTCCCTTTTCCTCACACCCCCTCCATCGCCCCTCACACCCCTCCATCACCCCTCACACCCTCCATCACCCCTCACACCCCTCCATCACCCCTCACACCCTCCATCATCCCTGACACCCCTCCATCACCCCTCACACCCCTCCATCACCCCTCACACCCCTCCATCACCCCTCACACCCCTCCATCACCCCTAACACACCCCTCCATCACCCCTCACCCCCCCATCAACCCTCACACACCCTCCATCACCCCTCACACCTCTCCATCACCCCTCCATCACCCCTCCATCACCCCTCACACCCCTCCATCACCCCTCACACCCCTCCATCACCCCTAACACACCCCTCCATCACCCCTCACACCCCTCCATCACCCCTCACACCCCTCCATCACCCCTCACACCCCTCCATCACCCCTCCATCACCCCTCACCCCCCTCCATCACCCCTCACACCCCTCCATCACCCCTCACCCCCCTCCATCACCCCTCACACCCCTCCATAACCCCTCACACCTCTCCATCACCCCTCACACCCCTCCATCACCCCTCCATCACCCCTCACCCCCCTCCATCACCCCTCACACCCCTCCATCACCCCTCACCCCCCTGCATCACCCCTCACACCCCTCCATCACCCCTCACCCCCCTCCATCACCCCTCACACCCTTCCATCACCCCTCACACCCCTCCATCACCCCTCACCCCCCTCCATCACCCCTCACCCCCCTCCATCACCCCTCACACCCCTCCATCACCCCTCCATCACCCCTCACCCCCCTCCATCACCCCTCACACCCCTCCATCACCCCTCACACCCCTCCATCACCCCTCACACCTCTCCATCACCCCTAACACACCCCTCCATCACCCCCCACACCCTCCATCACCCCTCACACCCCTCCATCACCCCTCACCCCCCTCCATCACCCCTCACACCCCTCCATCACCCCTCACACCCCATCCATCACCCCCCACACACCCTTCCATCATCCCTCCATCACCCCTCCATCACCCCTAACACACCCCTCCATCACCCCTCACACCCCTCCATCACCCCTCACCCCCCATCATCACCCCTCACACCCCTCCATCACCCCTCACACGCCTCCATCACCCCTCACACCTCTCCATCACCCCTCACACCCCTCCATCACCCCTCACCCCCATCATCACCCCTCACACCCCTCCATCACCCCTCACACGCCTCCATCACCCCTCACACCTCTCCATCACCCCTCCATCACCCCTCCATCACCCCTCCATCACCCCTCACACCCCTTCAGCACCCCTCACACCCCCCATCACCCCGTCTTACCCACAATACACGTCATGACACCTGGATCATCACCACCAACATATAGAAACACAATCATCAGCCTCTATCTCACCTGTCTCCGCCCCCCTAATTAGCCTACAGGTTAATCCAGACCCACAGGTGAAAAACTTACATAATTGGACCTTAAAACACATAAAACAGATATAAAACACGTATTAAAATCTCTATTAATATGACATAAAAAAAATCGGTTTCCTCGTTAGGGTCAAATAATAGAATTGTTATATATCGTTAAATAGAACATAAAATCAGTGTAATTAAGAGTGGGGTTGGGGGGGGGGTGTTTAAAGGTAGTTAGTTAAGGTAATTAGGTATAGTTCTGGCTTGTGTTTCTCCGGTAATGAGGTAGTTGTTGTTGAGGGAGGGTGGGGGGGGGGGGGGTGTGAGGGAAGAGTGGGTGGGAAGGTGGGAGAGGAAGGAG
Source organism: Homarus gammarus (assembly GCA_958450375.1). Lineage (NCBI taxonomy): Eukaryota > Metazoa > Arthropoda > Malacostraca > Decapoda > Nephropidae > Homarus > Homarus gammarus. The sequence goes on from CAUDMG010003229.1 coordinate 524,660, forward strand.
GGAAGGAGAGAGTTGGAGTGCAAGGAGAGAGAGAGAGAGAGAGAGAGAGAGAGAGAGAGAGAGAGAGAGAGGGGGGGGTGGTTGGTTGCTTGTCACTAGTAGTTCAGTTAACAAGTGAGTATCTACCTGTAGTAATGATGTAATGGATGTTGACTACTGTACCCTCAACTGTGTACCTCACCTACCCTATGTATGTATGTATGTATGTATGTATGTATGTATGTATGTATATGTGTATGTCGTGTGTCTGTGATCAATCGCTAAAGTAATGCAGATAGATAGATGGATAGATAGAACAGCATTACAATTCGTCGGAAATTTAAAGTAGGTGTTAGAGCCTTTGTAGATGTGTACGTCCGCCCGTCCGCCCGTCCGCCCGTCCATCCGTCCGTCTGTCCGTCAAAAGCCACAAAGCCAAGTCCGCCCAGAAGCGATCAGGCGGAAAATTGGGGCTTAGAGAGGTGACAATGGCGGCAGTCGCACCTTTCTACTCCAGGCTGAGAACTGTCCCACACAAACACTGACACATGAACACACATATACGCTCACACATATACACATGAGCACACATATACACACATGGGCACACATATACACACACACACACACAATACAGACACCCTTTCTTCTTCTTCTTCTTCTTCTTCTTCTTCTTATCCTTCTTCTTCTTCTTCTTCTTCTTCTTCTTCTTCTTCTTCTCCTCCTCCTCCTCACCACCATCATTAAACTCAACACACTACACCCGGTATACTTATATGCACTACTACACGTCATAAGTATCCCTCATTTACATATAAGTAACATAAAACATGACTCATTGTTTACAAACTTCTGACACGGGAAAAAAACAACTCACGCTACTCTGACGTCATATGTAAATACTTCAGTGATTGGTCAGATTTATTTTTGACTCAAATTTAATAAACTCTCATGGTGTAGTGTGATTGGTCGGATGAGCTTACTCTGCAGTGACGTCATCTGTAAACAATAATGGTGATTGGTCGGCTGTTTTTAATTCATAATAGATCAAAATTTCACCTTTACAGCATATGATTTACTTCTGAGGTATGTGTGTGTGTGTGTGTGTGTGTGTCGGGGTAACATTGTTTTATGGCCCCAATCAGCGCCACTATAACCAACGTTCACCATAATAATCAGTGTTACTTGCCCCACACACCTGCACCACCTACAGTTGTTATGGTACACACCTGAATTTTCTGCCCCAAACCTGGATATAAAACACACACACACGTATCACCACCACCACCTCCCACCCTCCCATTGTGGTGTGGTGGTAATGGTCACCTTCAACACAAATGGTAGTGAGGCTGTGGTTATCCCCCTTTCCCCTTCCCCCTCTCTCTTTCCCCTTCCCTCCCCACTCCCACTTTCTCCTTCCTCCTCTCCACCTTCCCTCCCCCTCTCTAGTTCCCCCTTCTACTCTTCTCATCTCCCCTACACCCCTCTCTCCTTCTCTCCCCTTCCCTCCCCCTCTCTAGTTCCCCCTTCTACTCTTCTCATCTCCCCTACACCCCTCTCTCCTTCTCTTCACTTCTCCCTTCCCCCTCTCTTCCTCCTTCCTTCCTCTTCCCTCCCCCCCCCTCTGTAGATGAAAGGCATAAAAGAAAGGAGAAAGAAAGGGGTTCGTTGTTCCGGTGGTGAGGAGGAGAGAGAGAAGAGAAGAGAGAGAAAGAAAGAGAGAGTGATAAAGGAGACACAGACGAATGATTCAGAATGGTGGTGGCCAGAGAAAGGGAAGAGAGGGAGAGAGGGAGGGAAGAAGGGAAGAAGGATGTACACTCCTTTGGTCATGAACACTCAAAGTCGACACATCACAACCCGGAAGTATATTGTTCTTTTGGCCTTAATTCCTAACCTGGCTATAGTGTGTATGTTTACTTTGTGGTCTCTCATATATATTGGTGAGGGGGGGGGCGGGGGAGGGGAGGGGGAGATGGGGAGAGGGGAGGGGGGAGGGGGAGATGGGGAGGGGGAGAGGGGAGGGGGGATGGGGGTATTTCTCAAAATTTTAACCTTGTTCCTGATGCAAAACAAAAGAACAAGATGGTTGAGTGGGATTCGAACCAACGGATGTGTATTGTAATGTGAGTTTAGATTCCACATAGAGCCAGTTTGTGTTATTGGTGGTGGTCGTTGATGGGGGTGGTTGATGGGGGTGGTTGATGGGGGTGGATGGGGGTGGTTGGTGAGGGAGGATGGGGGTGGTTGATGGGGGTGGATGGGGGTGGTTGATGGGGGTGGATGGGGGTGGTTGGTGAGGGAGGATGGGGGTGGATGATGGGGGTGGATGATGGGAGTGGTTGGTCGGGATGGTTGGTGGGGTGGTTGATGGGGAGAAGGGAGGTTTATTGCCCTCGAACCAAAGGAAGTGTGTTGGTGGTGTGAGTTCTGATTCCACATAACCAGTTGTTTTATAGAAGGAGTCTCTCTCTCTCTCTCTCTCTCTCTCTCTCTCTCTCTCTCTAACCTAATCCCACAGTCGCAACAGAGTGAGTTAAACTAATCCCCCAATCACAGCAGAGTAAGTGAACCTATTCCACCAATCACAGCAGGAGTAACAAACACCCAACCATCAATCCTTGACCAATCACAGCGGGAGTAACAAAAACCCTACCACCAATCCTCGACCAATCACAGCGGGAGTAACAAAAAACACAACACCAAGTTCACCCAATCCTGAGGCCGCCCCTACACCCACTGTTAGTCCTCGCTTCATTAACCTTCAACGAGTAATCCCTAATCCCTAATGAATAAAGTAGGTGAATACTGTGGCCGTGGTGGGAGAAAAATAGGGATTTTCCGGCCTTGGGTTTAAATAGAGGTACAAAATAGGCGGTAAAATAGGGTGGTTAAATGTGGCATGAAGGCTGATAAACCCGGGTTATATGGAGGGGGAAAATAGGTATGTGTGTGTGTAATAGGGGGAGCGACACACACAGTGGTTGTTAATGGGGTGGAAATTGGGTTGTGTCTGCCCAGTGGGGGGTGTTGGGGGGAGGGAGGGGGCGGTGGGGGTGGTGAGGGGAGAGTAGGGGAAGGAAGTAAAGAGAGAGAGAGAGAGAGAGAGAGAGAGTGGGGGGAAAATGGGTGGGTATAGATGGATGCGTGTGTGTGTGTGCGGGTTTGAGTGCATGTGTGTGTGTGTGTGGGTGTAATTGGGAATGGATGAATGTGGATAGGTATGGGTATGAGTAGATAGGTTAGAGTGGGTACGGGCGGGCTGCACCACCCTCACACACGCCCACCCATTAAGCTCACGCCCTTAAAATCTTGCTCTCAATTGTCAATGTCTGTTTATCTAATAGTGTGAGTGGGTGGTAGGGTGGGTGGGTGTGGTAGGGTGGGTGGGTGGGTGGGTGTGGTGGGTCAGTGGGTGTGTTATGGGTAGTCTCTGGGGTGTGGCTATTGTTTCTGGGTGTTGGGTCGTGGGGGGTGGGGGGGGGGGGTGGGGGGCAATAGAAGACCTCCACCCCTCACCACTCACCCCCCCAAAAAAATAACCCCTACCTCTCTTCCTCCTCCTCCTACTCCTCCTCCTCCTCCTCCTCCTCCTCTTCCTCCTCCTCCTCGTCCTCCTCCTCCTTTTACTCCCCTATCTCAAACCCTCCCCTCCCCCTACCCACCTCACGCACGCCGGATGTTGGGGAGGGGAAGTGGGGAGGGGAGGAGGGAAGAGGAAGGGGTGTTCGACCATTGCGAAATTGGTGTCCTTCCTATGGGTCATGTGTCGAGTAGGGGAGGGGGGGGGGAGGGGAGAGTGAGGGGAGAGTGAGGGGAGAAGGACGGGAGAGGGAGATAATATAAATAAAGACAATACCTCTCAGGTGATCGTCAACATGACCTGGAAATAAATGACTTTACTTCTGCTATCGACCAGGAGTTGTCCACTCACCCCTAGCCCCTCACCCCACAACTCTCACCCCTCACTCCTCACCCCTCACCTCTCACTCCACAACTCTCACCCCTCACTCCTCACCCCTCACCTCTCACCCCACAACTCTCACCCCTCACCTCGTACCCCTCACTCCTCACCTCTCACCTCTTACCCCTCAACTCCCCTCAGAGAGAGAGAGAGAGAGAGAGAGAGGTAACTTAACTAGTTTAATAACACAGGAGGCTGGCTGTCGAACCAACAATCGTGGTCGCGGCGTCTGTCCTAAAGACAAGAGAGACACACGTGCCTGCCCTCCTTCCCCACACCCCTACCACACCCTCCCCCACACCCCTACCACACCCTCCCCCACACCCCTACCACACTTCTACAACAATTGGGGAGGAGCAGGGATGGAAAGGGGGTGAGAGAAGGACGGAAGGGAAATGAGGAGGAACGGAAGAGGGGGTTAGAAGGGAGTATGGACGCTGGAAGAATGTTGTGAGTGTAGGTAAGAGGTGACGTACCTGATGCGCGTAGGGCTGACCTGAAGAAGAAGAAGACGAGGAAGAAGAAGAAGGATTTAGGTCTTGTAGAACTCTTAAGTAACAGACACAAGGTCCTCCTCAAGTTTTAGTCGGAGGACTTGATCTCGGTGGCCAGGGAAGAAATCCTTGAGCTGCTCCTGGGTACAGCACACAGGGTCCTAATGACTCCTTGGGTGTAGGGAAAAGTTTTTCGAGAAGTCCTACTATACTTGAGGTATCCTAAGTAAGACGTCCTAAAGGCCCTGACAGAAAAGGATCTGGGAGGTTTTATACGCAGCAATGATTCCTAAAACTACAGTTTTTTTTAAAACAGAGATCCTAATGTGAACGCCCTGAGGCCTCCTTGGCTATGATTAAAACATCCTACGGACAGGAAAGATTCCTAAACTCAGGAATCCTATTTTGAACGTCCTAACGACCCCCCAGGGAGAGAGGAAGGGGGGAGGGGAGGGAGAGCAACATAATGAAGAGGCGCGGGTGTGTGGTCCAGTGTGGTCCACGTGGCCAGTGTTTGTCCCGCATTGTTCCAGCGCGCTAAGTTGGTCCCCAACACAGATGTAGCCAGACAGGATTTACTCCGGGGCGGCGGCCACCTGGCGAGGGGGAGGACACGTCGCTTTTAGGAGCTTATTAAGGCAAGACTTTACCCACGACCCCCCCAGGAGGCTCATTTGAGGCAAGACTTCCTACACCACGACCCTCCCTCAGTAAGGACCTCCTGCACGTGGTCTCTACAGGAGAAACAAGTGATGGAAACGAACACACACACACACACACATCAAAAAAACAGTGTACAATGCCAACTAAACCCCTGAAAGGTCCCCCTCTGACAGAGTGCCCAAACTCCAGGGTCACACCAAGGTTAGCACGATAAAGACAATACACGAAACTAACACTGATGAATTAGTAACACCGTGAGGGAGGCATTTGTTAGGATTACGACCACCAGATGTCAATAGCGGCGGTGGCAAGTAATCGTCTCTTGATTGGATTAATGAAGCGACCCCTTTGATGTAGAGCATTGGTCGCTGCCATAGAGTGACGAGGTGTGTGTGTGTGTGTGTGTGTGTGTATTTGCATATTGATATTAACAAATTCCTACCTCATAATTATTATCATACACGTACACAAAGATATATAATTTCAACTCACATCAATACGCACATACACCTACATACTCACAAGCACGTTTATACAATATCACCGTTAATCGTACACACACATACACACACACTATCAGCAGCCCCGTAAACAGCCAGCACCAGCTTGTTACGAGTATAACTACCATGGTTCAGTAATCAAGAGAGGTAATGAGCGACAAACAACAGGATATGACCTCGTTTAAACCTCTGTATATTGTGTTGTAATAAACCTCTATTAATTTTATGATCGTAATTGTATATAGTTGATGTGGGTGGGCGGGTGAGTGGGTGGGTGGGGAGGAAAAAAGGAACTCCTACCACTACTGTTACTTTTCCTCCTTCATTCCTCCTTCTACCTCACCCGTCCTCCTCCTCCTCCTATTCCTTCTTTACTCTTCCTCTCCTCTCCTCTCCTCCTCCTTCCCCACTACTTGAGGTAACGGCAGGAGCACTAGGAGGAGAAGGAGGAAGTGAGGGATTGAGTGAAGGGGGAGAAGGAGGGAGGAGGGTGGTAAAGGGGTGGGGTGGGGCGGGGTGGGTGTGGGCGGGAGTGGGTGTGGGCGGGGGTGGGGAGTGTGGGTGGCGAGCTTCACTCCTATACCCTCGTTACTAAACCATTACACAACACAACACATTGATTTCAGGACCTTTTCCAGCTCGACTCTGAAATGGCGCCAACATTACCCGGCGTCACGCGAACACCCCCCCAACCAACTCCCTGGGGGGACCAAGACAGGGCCATACCACAATACCACAGACCATTCCGGAAGGTCGATAATCCTGGTATACAAATACGAGAAGGTAGATTCTATGGTGAGGGTGTTAAGGGTGCCGTTTATGTACTGAGGACCATAATTCCAGCAATGTATGCAGAACGGTTGTGATTTTAATACTACTGGAGTCGTGTCCGTCAATCATTCACAGTGTTAAGGGGCATTTTAGTAGTAATTAATAAGGGACTTTTGGTCTTAATGGGTGGCGTTAGACAAGCAGAGGGTCAGGGGGATGATAATGGTGTCTTGTAGGAAGGCGGGAGAGAGGGAGAGAGAGGAGAGAGAAGGAGAGAGAGAGGGAAGGGAGGGAGGGCTCACTGGTCCGGCTCTCACTCTGACAAACATTTGATGAGTGTTTGTGTGGGACTTGATAAACCCCAGGCCAGAGCAAGAGGCCTAACCTAACCTAACCTAACCTAACCTAACCTAACCTAACCTAACCTAAACTAACCTAACCTAACCTAATCTAACCAAACCTAACCTAACCTAACCTAACCTAACCAATCTTTAATAAACTAAGCTTATCCTAATCTAATCTAGTATGACATCCAAATCATTACCCAGTGGATTGGTCTAATCACCATGACAAATTACCCGCCTAATCGACAACTACCCTGCGCTCTTTAAGTAGATCCGATTGTCTTGTTAAGTGATTACTAATCATAATTATATGTCTCTTATAAATGATTCGAATCACCTTGTTAAATCGTTTCCTTAATTAACAATCTTTCATCTCTTCTGATGAGGTCTAATTACCTCATTAACTATTCACTCTCCCTCCTAATTAAACCCACCCGTCCCTCGTTAAGCCAATCCAATCATCATGTCATATCGTTTCCTTAAACATACCAATCCTCTAATCATTGCAGACACCTCTAATCACCTTAAATTATTCATCTTAAATTTAATCACCGTGTCGAATCACCCCCGAACCCAAACAGAACCAATCACCTTAATAATTTCTCCCTTATCTAATCACCACATCGAATCACTTCCTCACCTCAACCAACTACCGACCCCCATCCACCCCCCCCACTTCTCCCCCTTTCCAATCACCCTCCTCCCACCACCCCCCCCCATCTACCTCAAACCCAAAACCACACCCACCAAACTCTTCAGCATCTCGAGTCTAATCACCTTGTCAAGTCGTCTCAGCCAATCGTTAAGGAATGACTAGGCAGTAATGTGATAGTAAGGCTTTTGTGTTGCCAGGGAGAGAAGAAGATGTTGAAGACAAGACAGCGATACGTGACCTGGCATACATTACCGTGGCAGCCTCTTCCTCCTCCTCCTCCTCCTCCTCCTCTTCCCCCTCCTCTTCCTATAGCGTCTTCCTCCTCTCTATCTCCTCTCTACTGTTTACCTATCTACCTACTCACCTACCTACCTACCTGACCCTATACTTACCTACAGATACCTACGTTCCTACCTACCTACCTACTCGGTTAAGATAGGGTCAGATCCTATGTTTAGTGGTAAGAAGGGGATTCAATTCTATCTATAACGGATCTGATTCTTTATTCTCAGTTAGGGTTAAGATAATCCCTCTCTCTGATTAAGAGTTATGACAAATTAACACCACTCCATCCCCACTCATCCCTCGCATTCATTTGTGTCTTCTCCTATGTATCCCTCTTCTTCCCTCTCACTTTTTCCCTCTCTTTTTCTCTCCTATCCAACCTTCATTCAATCTACCACTCCCCCCCCCTCCCCCCTCCCTCTCACTCTCACTTGTCCTTCCTTCCAACCCTCCTTCTCTCCTTCCCTCCATCTTTCCTTCTTCCATCCTTCCCTCCTTCCCTCCCTCCCTCCCTCCCATTGATCACCATGACTCCAACACTCCATCACGGTGACTTGACCAGCGTGATGGATATTGAGTTTATATTAGTGTGAGGGGAGTCACCATTGATTACTGCCATACACTGTAAATATGGTGTGCCTCCTCCCCCTCGTCTCTCTCAGCCCCTCCCCGCCCCTCCCCGTCCCTCCCCGTCTCTCTCTGCCCCTCCCCGCCCCTCCCCCGTCTCTCTCTGCCCCTCCCCGCCCCTCCCCGTTTCTCTCTGTCCCTCCCCACACTTATTGGTACCTCCTCACGACTCCCTACATTTATTGCCACGTCTCTTAGGCCCTCCCTGCCCCTCCCCGGACCTCCTCGCTCCTCCCCATACCTCTCTGCCCCACCCCTCTCTCTCTCTCTCTCTCACACACCTGCATTATTGACATCACGTCCCAGGTATAATAGTCACCTGTCTTCCCTCGCCGACTCTTAACTCTTTTAAAAATAATTAGCGACAAACAGTAACTTAATTACGGTAATATTTTGTCTCTGTTTATAAGTTCAATTAATCTATCACTTCTTTAAGATATAATTAGTTGATTGGTTTAATTATCTGTGAATGTAATTATAGACTAGAGTTATTATTATTATTATCATCATTATTATTATTATTATTGAATTTGTTGAGGACCATATTAGTATTACTGGAGCCCCGTACCTGGTCTTAGTACAAGTCACAATACATTTATAAAGGAGTTAGGGAGTTTTGAAATTATATCAAACACGTAATTAGACCTACATTATTAGATTATATATACATTATGTAAAGGGCAGAGTTAAATGCCCCCCCCCCCCCCCCAAAAAAAAAGAAAATTAATATCTGCTTTTTACATCCAGCCTACGAGCAACTTCTGTCCACAAACGCCAAATCATCTTATGTTGGATATTTGCTCTAAGTAAATATTTACGAGATAAAAATGCTAATTAAAGGGTATGGTAAAAGACAATAGCAGTAATATAAAGGATAAATAATGTTTTTTTAAAGAGTCACGTTCACTAGTGTGGGAAAGTGAACGCCCAGGCACCATCCCCGCGCGCCAGTAATTTATGGCGGGAACCGTAATGTAAACATGAGCACCAGAATGGCCCATTTAATGAGAAAATAAGCACTTATTAGATCCGTATCTATCCTGTTATTAAAACATACAATGTAGATTGATCACAGGGGAGGATGAGCAGAATAATTATGGGTCTGGGGATGATAACTACCGGCTGTTAAATGTGGCATCAACAGCCGAGGGCCATAACTCATACAATTAGTACCTTACAAAAAGTCGACCTGGATGACCCGTTATGTCTCTCAATATCGGAATCAATTAACCTGACACGGACGCATCCCAGCCACGTTATTACCTTCTAAATAAACCCTACATCTTTATTTATATATTAATCAGCGTAAAGTTATCATGAAAAAATTAAATAAACCTGTAGAATATCCCCCTCCTCCCTCCCTCCCCCATTACGACAACATCAAGTCGAAGATACATACCATGACGTCATAGCCCTACTTCCCGGTAAATACAGTTTACGTAAAAGGAATAAAAATCGAAAAATATATAAAACTAGGGATAAAAGTTAGTTAAAAGACTAATAAATAAAGAAATATATCCTCGTTATAAGGGTTAAGTAGGCGTGGTAATTTAGGAAGAGTAGTTAGGATGTATGGCGGCAGGTAGTAAAAATGGTGTATTGTAATTAATGGATAACTAATTGGCTGTTGACGTTTATGTGTGAGGGAAAATTTGCATATATGCGGAAACACACGAGGCATATATACGATGAGAGAGAGAGAGAGAGAGAGAGACAGAGAGAGACAGAGAGAGAGAGAGAGACAGAGAGACTATTTCTATTAATACTCACTCATTCCAACACTCACTTCTCCTTCACTTTCTCTTCCCCTTCTTCTCTCCCTCTTCCTCTTTCCCTCATTTCCTTCTCTGTCATTCTCATCCCTCCGTCCTTCTATCTACCTCTTACTCCCTTTTTCCCTTTTTCTTTCTCCCTCCTCACCTCTCACTCTCCCCTCACCTGTGACAACACTGGTTACTCTCACCACCACCACTACCACCACCACATCATCACTGCTCTCACTACCACCACTACCACCACCACTACCATCACTACCACCACTACCACCACTACCACCACCACTACCACCACTACTACCACCACTCACTACCACCACTACCACCACTACCACCACTCACTACCACCACTACCACCACCACACCACCACTACCACCACTACCACCACTCACTACCACCACTACCACCACTTACTGTACAGGGAGACAATGCCAGTGGATATGTAAACACAATATAGCGTTCGTGGATAATATACTTATGAATCCTTACACAGTCTAAGCGTTCGTGGATACATGTGGATTTTCCAGAGACTTACAGTATGTAGCCAGAGGGTGTTCGTGATGAGTGTGTGTCTGTCCCCCCCCCTCGCCAACACACACCTTTGTTTGCTGTGGACAAATTCCATGGTTGATCTCTAGCAGTGACGCCCCTCTGCTGCTGCTGCCACCAGACTAACCTAACCTAGCCTAACCTAGCCTAACCTAACCTAACCTAACCTAACCTAACCTAGCCTGACCTAACCTAACCTGACCTAACCTAGCCTAACCTAACCTAACCTAACCTAACCTAGCCTAACCTAACCTAACCTAACCTAACCTAACCTGACCTAACCTAGCCTAACCTAACCTAACCTAACCTAACCTAACCTGACCTAACCTAACCTAACCTAACCTAACCTAACCTAACCTAGCCTGACCTAACCTAACCTGACCTAACCTAGCCTAACCTAACCTAACCTAACCTAACCTAGCCTGACCTAACCTAACCTAACCTAACCTGACCTAACCTAACCTAATCTAATCCCTTCCCAGGTAGTGTTAAGGTGTTTAATCATCAGGTAAAATAAACTGGAGGGGTTAATCTTCAGGTGATTCTATTATTATTATTATTATTATTATTATTTGTGTTATTGTTATTATTATACTCCCTCACTTCTCTCCCTCACTTCTCTCCCTCACTTACCTCTCCCTCACCCTCCCCTACTCCAACACTCAGCCAAGGATAGAGGGGGGGGGGTTAGGTAGTGTGTGGGGGGTAGAGTGTGTGGTGGTGGGGGGGAGGTAGAGTGTGTGTGGGGGGGGGGGGGATTGTCGTGTGCTGGAGTCGCCACACCACCACCCGGAGTTATCGACAAGTAAACCCGGGTCACGCTACTGGCTCGTAATGGTTGAATCAAAGCAAACACATTATAACTCCCCTCCCTGACCCCGGGCACCACTCTTACGCCCGTATTGGCAAACGTTCGCCAGCTAGACTTAACGTTTTTGGAGTTGCCTTAATAATTTTTTCTTATTTTATTATCAATCTCTCTCACTAACCCTCCCTCTCTCACTAACTCTCCCTCTCTCCTTCCCTCCCTCCTTCCCTCCCTCCTTCCTTTCCCTTTACTCTTACGCCCGTGCTGGCAGATGGCGGGCTAACGTCTGCCTGGCGAAAATTCTATCTGCAGTGGGGCTCTCTTGTGATATTTTTACCTGTGCGATAGATAGATGGATAGATAAATAGATAGATAAGAAGCTGCAAGTCACTCTCACCCATGTCCAAATGCCACCCATGTCACCCTAACAAGCGTCAGGTTCCCTATTGGCCAATTACCTCGTTATGACCAGTAACTACCACGTACTCTGGTCGATGATTGGTCTGTAAGGGCTAAAGGGGTGTAGGATCGGGTGGGGGGAGAGGGGTGTGGGGAGGGGGGTGTGGGGAGGGGTGTGTGGGGAGGGGGATTCCCGGGACAGTGTGGGATGGTGTAGGAGGGACAGCCTTGGGACATGATGAGATGATACGAATGACCTTAGACAATATGTGATCATCATACCCCATTATACGCGATCATACCCCCATTATACGCGATCATACCCCCATTATACGCGATCATACCCCCATTATACGCGATCATACCCCCATTATACGCGATCATTACTAGATTATACGCTATCATGCAGGATTATAGACGATTATACAGGATGATAGAAGATTATAGGCTCTTCCCCTTCCCTCCCTATCATCACAGTTGTCAGATGAACCCATAAGTCTCTCCCCTCACTGCTACCACAACCAAAAAAAATGGTCTCGTAAACTGGTTAATTATATAATGTGTCGTTAATGTTGGCAACAGTGAGGAGGACACCACGTGACCTTTGACCTGTGACCTGTACTTGTATCTGTACCTGTACCAGAAATAATTAATAACAATGCCATAATAACATAACTAGACACTATATATATATACGGTTTACACACTGTCGACATCACATAACATATACACCTGTACTCACTCATCATACCTGCTACCTGTACTATTTACCTTCCAATTAACGAACTGACATTAGATGAACTGGAATTAATTACCTGCAGCTTTGTATTTACTTAACCAATTACTACATGGAGTTATAATTGTAACCTGGATATAATAGAGACCTTCTGGGTGGCGGCCATGTTTGTTTACACTATAGTGGAGGGAAGATCTATTTACGTAATGGAGGCTGTGACGTCACGAAGGGGGAGTAGAGGGTAAGTAGGGGGTGAGGAAAGACAGAGAGAGGAAGGGGTAAGGGGAAGGAAAAGGGAAAAAGGGTAAAGGATGAAAAAAAGGGAGAGAAGGAGACCTCACCTGTTTCTTGTTGTTGTTATGTCAGTTGACCAGACTATTATCTTATGTACACACCTTAACTACCCGTAACCAGCTGTGGCGATGGTTCAAGGTAGGAATGACCAGCTGAGACATGCGAGTGTGTATGTGTGTATGTCTAGGTGGTCATGTTGAGAGAGAGTTGTGTGTGTGTGTGTGTGTGTACGTGTGATTTGGATATGCATTAGTATTGTCCCTATGTCTTAAACTTAAAATAAAGACACACACACACACACACGCACACACACACACACACACACCATGATAGCTCCCGCTGTCGACACAAACAATTACAAGTTATGGCTCCTTAAACACAGTCATAACTCACCCCATTACGTGTACACAGACACTCAATTACGTACACACAGGCGCCCAATTATATACACACAGTAACCCAATTACATACACAAGGATACCCAATTACGTACACACCACAATTAATTACATACACAGGGACCCAACCACGTACATAGTCACCCAATTACGTACACAAACTTATCCATTCACGCACACAAACTCACCCCATTACGTACGTACATGACTGCAACTAACACACCCTAACACACCCTAACACACCCCAACATACTCTAACACCCCCAACACACCCCCAACACACCTTCAACACACCCTCATACACACCCACACACCTTCAACACACCCTCACACACACCCACACACCCTCAACACACCCTCACACACCCTCACACGCACCCACACATCCCAACACACCCTCACACACCCTAACACACCCTCACACACTAATCACAAGACAGCATTAGATAACTCACCACGTTTTATGGACTATAGCAAATCACGCGACCCAAAATGACAATCACGCAATTTATCTTCCCACACAGCTGAAGTAATCACGATTATCCACCAAAATCACTTATGGAATCAAATGTTTTATTGAGGTGATTAGCGAGTTAATTACCCTCATTAGCAGACAATAAAAGAACAGTTTGGAATTCGCTAAGCCTTAAATTGGGGTAAATTACAGTAGGTTTGTTTATTGTTATTACTATTGTTATGGTGTTTGTTTGTAAGGTTCAGTTGTGTTATTATTATTATTATTATTATTATTATTATTATATAGGAAATTGGTTTATGGAAAAGAGGGAAATATTTCTCTTCACTGCGACCCTCACTCCACCACCCCTCATTCCCTCTTCTCCTCTTCCTTCCCCTCAGTCCTTACCCTTACCCCCTCACTCCTACTTTCCCCTCACTCCCTACCTTCACCCCTCCTTACTTCCCCCCCTCACCCCCTACCTTCACCCCTCCTTACTTCCTACCCTCCCCTACCCTTCCCTCCCCTCCCTTCCTCTCCCCTCTTCTCTCCCCTCATGTCACAGACTCATTACTCCCCTCACGTAAGCCGGCGACTACATAGACTCAATGTGTTTATGAGTATTTGTAACCCCTCACCCTCCCCTCACTCTCCCCTCACCCTCCCCTCACCCTCCCCTCACTCTCCCCTCACTCTCCCTTCACCCTCCCCTCACCCTCCCCTCACTCTCCGCTCACCCTCCCCTCACCCTCCCCTCACTCTCCCTTCTCCCCTCAGATCGTCTCTTCTCTTTTTCTCTCCTTCCTCCTATCCCACTCTCCCCTCTCCCCCCTCCTCTCTTACCCTCCCTCTCTCCCCTCTCTCCTCTCTCACCCACCCTCTCTCCCCTCTCTCCCCTCTCACCCTCCCCTCAGATCGTCCCCTCAGCGTCCGACAGAGCGACAATCCACGACACAATCTCCGTCGTTATCAATTACAATAAGTCTTCCCTCACTCGTAAATCCGCCTCACGCTTGTCCCACATGTCTGTCCACGTGTCTGTCTGTCCCTCCCTGTGTGTGTGTCTGTCTGTCTGTCTGTCTGTCCCTCCCTGTGTGTGTGTGTGTGTGTGTGTGTCTGTCTGTCTGTCTGTCTGTCTGTCTGTTTTAACAAGGTATACATCTACCTTCAGTAATTACCTTCCAGATGTTAAATAAATACAACGAACAAGATTACTAAAATTATCAAGTTATTATATTCCTAAACCAGTAATTAAACCAATACTAAAATATAATTAATAATGTTATAGGTTTATTACAAGAGGTTAGGTTAGGTTTAAATATTTTCGTTTATTGGTAAGTAATTTAGTTTGATACTTCTGTTCGGGGTATTTCTTACAACATAGGAGAGTCCGTGGATTGTAAATAAACAGTGACGTCACAGTGAACGCTGGTGAAGACAGGTGTACCCGCCAGCAGACAGACAGACAGGTGTACCCCCCAGCAGACAGACAGACAGACAGGTGTACCCCCCAGCAGACAGACAGACAGGTGTACCCCCCAGCAGACAGACAGGTGTACCCCCCAGCAGACAGACAGGTGTACCCCCCAGCAGACAGACAGACAGACAGGTGTACCCCCCAGCAGACAGACAGACAGGTGTACCCCCCAGCAGACAGACAGACAGGTGTACCCCTCAGCAGACAGACAGACAGACAGGTGTACCCCCCAGCAGACAGACAGGTGTACCCCCCAGCAGACAGACAGACAGACAGGTGTACCCCCCAGCAGACAGACAGACAGACAGGTGTACCCCCAGCAGACAGACAGACAGACAGGTGTACCCCCCAGCAGACAGACAGGTGTACCCCCCAGCAGACAGACAGACAGACAGGTGTAGCCCCCAGCAGACAGACAGACAGACAGACAGACAGGTGTAGCCCCCAGCAGACAGACAGACAGACAGACAGACAGGTGTAGCCCCGTCAATAGACAATAAAGTAGATGGAGGTGAGCTGTACCATTAGCGGGTAGTCCACTGCTTATATAGTCTCTCCCGACACGAGTTACTACTGGAGAGAGAGAGAGAGAGAGAGAGAGAGAGAGAGAGAGAGAGAGAGAGAGAGAGACTAGACAAACACTGGGCAGGACAGGCATAGTTAGCAGCCAAGGTCAACGATTCTATCTATCTATCTATCTATCTATCTATCTTCCCTGGAGTAATAAATGAAGCCTGACACGCTCTTCCGCTCTCTCACTCCCCCTCTCATCCCCTCCCATCCTCTCCCTCCCCTCTCACTTTCACCCTTCCTCCCTTCGCTCAATTTAACCATTCCATCCTTCAATTACCGTCCCACAATTCAATCAATCCCTCTCTCTCTCTCTCTCTCTCTCTCTCTCTCTCTCTCTCACACTCACTCGCTTCCTCTCTCCTCCCTTCTCGCCTTCCCTCCCTCACCTCTCTTTACCGTCAGCGTTGAGAACTCCCGTGTGAGCGCGTGGGGTAGATCACTATATATCTCGTGGAGCTAATTGAGAGATGACAGTAGATAGTGCTATTAAGGGGGGGGGGGTGGTGGTGGTGGTGGTGGTGGTGGTGAGGGTGGTGGTGGTGGTGGTGGATGGCGGCTCTGGTGGTGGTGGTGGTGATGGATGGCGGCTCTGGTGGTGTGATTCACTCCTCGCTGTTATGAATGTTTAATAATATTATGATGATGGAGAGAGGGAGGGAGGAGGGGGGAGGAGGGTAGAGAGGGAGGGAGGGGAAAAAAGAAGAGGAAGAGAAGGGAGTCATTGATAGAAGGAGGAGGGGGAGACGTGAGGGGGAGGGAGGGGGGAGTTATCGTGGGTAGCATCATGATAACGTAATAACAGTTTCGGGGTCGTGATTTGCATAACGAGGCCCAGAGTGTGAGGGGTGAGGGGCGGGGGTGAGGGGCGGGGGGTGAGGGGCGGGGGGTGAGGGGCGGGGGTGAGGGGCGGGGGTGAGGGGGGTGAGGGACGGGGGTGAGGGGCGGGGGTGAGGGGCGGGGGTGAGGGACGGGGGTGAGGGGCGGGGGTGAGGGGCGGGGGGTGAGGGGCGGGAGTGAGGGGTGGGGGTGAGAGACTGTGAGGTGAGAAATAAGGGATGGAAATTTGCTGAGGATGTCAAACCAAGAAAGAAACACACACACACACACACACACACACACACACACACACACACTCACACTCGAGGTCTTAATACCCGTCAGAGTGGAGTCATCAGTGCAGCCTCATTACCTCAACGTCAGGTAAGGCCCAACACACCTGGGCCAAGATCACCGGTGTTGTGATTATATACCAGGCGTCTCACCCCCCCCCCCCCCTCTCTCTCTCTCTCTCTCTCTCTCTCTCACTGTTAACCCCCGCACGCTACGGCTAAGTTAACATTGAGTTTAATTTAATAGTCAGGTGTTGGTGTGTGTATGTATGTGTGTGTGTGTGTGTGTGTGTGTGTGTGATGAGCGGGTATTATTGTCCCTGGGTAAGACAGATTAGGGATGATTGAGGGAGCCACGTCACGCCCACACGCCCATGACCAGGTGGTGGGCGCGACGAGTCATGCCCAGCGCCCCCCCCCCCCCCTACACGTCTCCCGCGCCTTTTATACCACGCCCACCCCAGCTGTTCTTGTGGGGGGGGGGGGAGATCTATCTTACTTAGCAGAGAAAGAGAGAGAGAGAGAGAGACTAACGCCCACAGCCCCCCTATAACCCCCCTGCCCCCTCCCTCTTACAGCTGCTGGGGGGGGGGGGAGGGGTCTCCTAAGAGATTGGAAATTTAAACCAACACACGCAGGACGAGGAAGTGGTCAGTACCTACCACCAACTACCACCACCACCACTTGTCAGTACCAACCACCATCTACCACCACCACCACCTGTCAGTACCTACCACCACCACCTACCAGAACCGATACCACCATCTACCACCACGACCATCTGTCAGTACCTACCACCATCTACCACCACCACCACCTGTCAGTACCTACCACCACCACCTACCAGAACCGATACCACCATCTACCACCACGACCACTTGTCAGTACCTACCACCATCTACCACTGCCACCATCTGTCAGTACCTACCACCATCTACCACCACCACCACCTGTCAGTACCTACCACCACCACCTGCCAGTAC